>PVKH010008273.1:0-19609 GCA_004027955.1 Chaetophractus vellerosus | reverse complement strand
GGCTAGCTTGCCATTAATTAATACTCAGTGCAGGTTAATAGTCAAAAAAAAAAAAAAATCTCCAATGCTCACACGCATAGCTTCCAATCAGTTTCTCAGTACCTTGCTGTAAGACAATCAGAATTGCTAGACATTTGAAGAAAGCCTCGAACATCAATGAGAAAGATCAAGACAGATAAAAAGAAATGTGGAAAAAGTAAAAGCAATGCAAGAAGCAGAATAAAACTTAAAAACACTAGCTAATACCTTCAGAAAATTGAGAGAAATTATGGGACCCATAAACAACAACAAAAAAGGACACAATGCAATGAAATAGAAAACAAGCTTAGAAATGTAAGGAAAAACCTAATGAAAAATTCTATGTAAGGGTTGGAATCTCTTAGAAAGTTGGACCAAAGACAAATAGATGGAAAACAGAAGGAAAGGTAAGTAAAGGATAAATCTAGGAGCTACAAATATAGCTAAAAAAAAAACATTCCAGACAAATAAACCAAAGAAAATTATCAGAAAAAAATTTCCCTAAGCAGAAAGATGCAAATCTTCAGATTAAAAGAACCCTGACAAAAAAAAGCTAAAAGAAAAAAAGAAAAGAAAAAAGAACCCTGACATTCCCAGCAAAGTGAATTAAAAAAAAAAAAATGATTCACTTCAAGGCACATCCTCAGATTTCAGAATGACAGGGATATGTAGAAGACATTAATGAAAACCTTCCAGAACAGAAAAACAAACAATGACCAAAAAATGAAATTTGAGAAACCACAAGTCACATATAAAGGAAAGTAATCAGGATAGTATGAGACTTTTTAACAGCAATATTATGGCTGAAGATAGTGGTAAACTCTGAAAGTTTTGGTGGAACATGATTTTCAAACTAGAATTCTATGCCCAGCCAAACTATCAGTTAGTAAGAGCAAAATGATATTCTCAGTCATATAACTCAAAAAAATTATTCTTCAAGTATTCTTTCCAGAGAAGCTACAAGAAGATATGAGTTAGCAAAAAAAAAAAGGGGAGTAAACAGGGGGGGTGGGGGGTAGGATCTAGGAAAAAGGATCCAATACAACTGAGAGGCAAAGAAAGTAAGGCATGTCTAGAGAGCAACTAATGCTGATAAATGCTGATAAATCAAAATTAAAAACTTTTGTGCCTCAAAGGACTTGATCATGAAACTAAACTATAACCTACACAATGGGAGAAAATATTTGGAAACCACATATCTGACAATGGCTTAATATCCAGAACATATAAAGAAATCCTTCAACTTAGCAAAAAGACAAACAACCTACTTTAAAAATGGGCAAAAGATTTAAATAGACATCTCTCCAAAGAAGATATACAAATGGCCAGAAAGCATATGAAAAGATGCTCAACATCATTAGCCATCAGGGAAATACAACTCAAAACCACAATGAGATACCATTTCACACCCATCAGAATGGCTGCTATTAAAAAAAGAGAAAATAAGTGTTGGAGAGAATGTGGAGAAATAGGAACACTCATTCATTGCTGCTGGCAATGTAAAATGGTGCAGCTGCTGTGGAAGACAATTTGGTGGTTCCTCAGAAATCTAAGTATAGATTTATAATATGACCCAGCAATCCCAATACTAGGTATATACCCAAAAGGAGCTCAAACAGATATTTGCACACCAATGTTCATAACGGCATTATTCACAATTGCCAAAAAATGGATGCAACTCAGATGTCCATCAACTGATGAATGGATAAACAAAATGTGGTGTATATAGATACAATGGAATATTATTCAGCTATAAAAAGGAATTAAGTCCTGATACACGTGACAACATGGATGAACTTTGAAGCGATGAGCTGAGTGAAGTAAGCCAGACACAAAAGGACAAATATTGTATGATCTCACGGATTTGAAATAATTAGAACGAGCAAACTCAAGAGTCAGAATCTACATTATAAGTTATCAGGGGATGGAGTGGGGACAGGGAATGGAAAGTTAGGCTTAAAACGTACGGGGTTCCTATCTGGAATGAAGGAAATATTTTGGTTATGGATGGTGGTGATGGTAGCACAACACTGTGAATGTAATCAACAGCACTGAAACGTGAGGGGAAAAAAAGCATTTTCCAGGATGATGTTGTCTTCTCTGAATCACAGCAATACAGCAATAACATCAGTGATTAATAACAATCTTCAATCAGGGTTACTTCTCCCTTATCCAGCAGAGATTATTACTGACCACAGGAGACAGAGCAATTGTTAAAACTTAGTACATTAAGTCAGGGGAAGAACAGCCTATAAATTCAGCCTTACCATGACCTGAGGCAATAAAGGTTCACATAGCAATCTATTTCTATGAACAGAAATAATGAGAAGAATATGGTACCATCATAATAGCAAAACCAAGTATCTTGAAAAACATGAGAGGGATTTTTCTTAATATGCATTAATCTCAATCAACAGACATTTCCTGAGCACATGTGCAGTTCACTGTGCTGGACACTGAGAACATAAGACACAGTCTTTGACCTTAAAGACTTAAAAACTTGTTGGGGATACAGGACCTAAACATAAAAATCCATCTCTAACACAGTATCTATGGACATACACTGGTAGTGGAAGGAGGGAAAACCTCACTGGCTTGTTAAACAAGTATCAGATTCCAACACAAGATAACTTCACAAATTAGGCTTATCTTTTCTTGGCCAAAATACCAAACTTCTACCCCTACTTTCTCTACATCTTTAATCACCAGCCTCTCTTTTCCATACCACTTTTTTTTTTCAGCTTACAAGAGAGGAATGACTAAAAGTGAACACTTGTACATTCCTCACTTTGCCACCCTTCTTTAATTCTTTTTCATTAAATAGGTAGTAGTTACCAAATAGAATAGTAAATAGCAAAGTAGTTAAGTATCAAAGTATATTGTGTGTTATGTCTTGGAAACTAATAAAGTGATTAGGGTTAGGTTCTTAATATTCAAAGTGGATATTAAAAAAGAAGGAAAATTTTAAAAATAAAAATTATCTTTCAAATACTTTAACATAGAATGACAATTGTTACTTAACTATTTTAATATAGATTAAAAAAAAGCTATGAATACTTACCTAAAAATATTGATAAACATTTTTTAAATTATTGTTGAAAAGTATATGATTAAACATTTTGAAATTCCTGATTTTCTGGTTAAGTCATGAATTTTAGTGATATGAAGGGTAAATTTTTTAAAAATCATTTCTGGGAAGTGGCTGTGGCTCAACTGGTTGGGCTCCCATTTACCATGTGGGAGGCCCCAGGTTCGATTCCCAGGGCCTCCTGGTGAAGGCAAGCCAGCCCACGCAGCCCAGTGAGTTGATGGCCTGCACGGCGCGGTGCTGGCGCAGCAAGATGCTGCAACAAAGGGATATAAGCAGACACAGAAAAACACAAAAGCAAACAGACACAGCGAGCACAAGCAGCAAGGTGGGGATAAATAAATAAAATAAATAAATCTTTAAAAAAATAAAATAAAATGAAATAAATAAAAATTAAAAAATCATTTCTGTTCCACAAATAATTGGAAGAGACGGCAAAAACTGTTTACAAGAAATAATCAGGGAACCAGCTGTGGCTCAATTGGTTGGGCTCTGGTTTACCACATGGGAGGCCCCGGGTTCGGTTCCTGGGGCCTCCTGGCGAAGGCAAGCCGCAACGCGGTGAGCTGACGCAGCAGGGGGAGATAAGCAGACACAGAAAAACGCAAAGCAAAAATGAACACAGTGCGCACAAGCAGCAAGGGGGGGATATATAAAAATAAATAAAAATAAATCTTTAAAAAAAAAAAGAAATAATCAACTACAATTATATAATCCTAACTTATTCATTTTAAGGCGCTTAAACACTGGCTGGAGTAGAGTAGGTGTAGCTTGGTCGTTGAGAGCGCCTGCTTCCCATGTACGAGGTCCTAGGTTTAATCCCTGGTACCTCCTAAAAACAAACAAATGAAAAAAAAATCAACTCTCAGTGGGGAGTGGATGTAGCTCAATGGTTGAGCACCTGCTTCCAATGTATGAGGTTATGAGGTCCTGGATTCAATCCCCAGTACCTCCTAAAAAAAAAAAAAAAAAAAAAGGTAGAAGTAGCCCCTGGCACCCTCCCATGGTGTGGTGTGGAAACAGTCTATGCTCCCTTTATGGTCCCTGGCCCTGTTCTGGAGGGAGGAAAGTACCACCTATGTGCACACTGGGTGCCCATCTCTAAGTGCCAATTTATCAGGTGGTAGTCTGAAACACTGAACAAGTAAACACATCTCTTGCTAGCCCTCCCAGTACTTGCCTTGCAAGCAGAAATAGCTTGCAGACAGCTCAAGCAATAAGAAACAATTAAGTCTAAGTGGCCTGGGGAACAGGATTACCCACATTAAGATATAAAACTGAGATCTCAGGAAGGGAGAAAGTCTATCTCACAGAGAAGTAGAGGGGACCTTCAGATTCCTATAAAAAGGGAAAATTCCTAAGGCCAGGAGCAAGCCCCAGCCCAGGACAAGAAACAAGCTCAATAAAGAACAAAGGGATTCTGCCCTTCTCTTTTGCCTTGGGCTAATCTTCTTGATGGGGGGGGGTACACTCTGAACAAAAGCACCAGGGAGCCAATTTGCAAAGACTGTGAAGGAGTTTTTTTGCTTTGGTTTGTTTTTGCTAATGCCTGGTACTAGAGTAAACCTCTGCTGTAGCACCAGCTGGATCCAAACTTAAGAAACAGCTCAGGGACTAAATCCCAGAATTAACTCTTTAAAATATAAATTGTACAACGTGCAAAAAAATTACAAGACAAACAGAGACAGAAAGTGATGGCCCCTCCAAAGGAATGAAGATAAAATCCAGAAACCATCAACAAAGAAAACCAGACTTTGGACATACCAGACAAAGACCTTAAAAAATGATCCTCAATATGCTCAAGGGAATAAAGGAAAACATGGAGAAAGAACTAAGTGATATCAGGAAAATGAAGAACAAACAATATGAGAATCTCAATAATGAGACAAATTTTTTAAAAGAACCAAACAGAAATACTGGAGTTAAAGACTGAAAGAAAAAATTCCCTAGAAGTTTTCAACGATAGATTAGAGCTAGCTTAAGAACTGGTGAATTCAAAGACAAGACAACTGAAATGATTTAGGTTGAGGAACAGAAGAAAAAAGAATGAAAAAAAGTGAAACAGACATTAAAAGAACTGTGAGATACCATCAACCATACCTATATACACATTATGGGAGTTGAATTATATTTAAGAATTTGGTTAAAAGGAGAAATTTTAGGTTATATATGCTACTAGAATAAAATTTAAAAACATAGGACTGTACAACACAGTGAACCCAAATGTAAACGATGGACTACAGTTAATAGTATAATTTAATATTGTTTCATCAATTTTAACAAAAGTTCCACAGTAATGCAAAGTGTTAATATCAGGGAAAGCTGCATGTATGTGGAGGGGTAATATATGAACTCCATATTTTCTGCATGATTTTTCTGTAAATCTATAACTTCTCTAAATAAATAAAAATAAATCCTCCTGGAGTGACAAGCTATTCAGGACACTCCACCCCTGCAAAAAAAGGAAAGATAAACAAATCCCAGAATTATTAAAAAAAAAAAAAAAGTGGGGGTAAAAAAGGAATGAGCAGGATAGACACAAAGAATATGGAAAGAATGTTACCAAAATGGCATAAAAAATTCTGAAGAATAAGTTCAAGATAAATATATATAAACATTTTAAGTCCCCTAATAACCAAATTCCTACAATGTCCAAAGAATTCTAAAAACAGAAAGGACAGCCATATATTTTTTTTTTTTTTAGGTACCAAGGGCCAGGGATTGAACCCAGGACCTCATATGTGGGAAGCCGGTGCTCAAACACTGAGCCACATCAGCTCCCCTGAGTTGGTTTATTCGTTTGTTTGTTTTTCTTAGGAGGCATGGGGAACCGAACCCAGGACCTCCCATCCTCCCAAGTGAGAAGGAGGCTCTCAATTGCTTATGCCACATCCCCTTCCTCATTTTAAATAATTTTAAATTAGCATCCATACAGTGAAAATTTGAAGAATTTATGCAAAACACAATATAAGGAGACAAATTTGGGAAAAGCCCATGTAGGCAGCAAATGAAAGGGTTCCTCCTACTTCAGAGAGAGAGTAGACAGGTGATAAAAGACAATAAGACAGTTGAGAAAGAGACAATTTCCATCTTAGGAACACTTTTAGGAGTTCAACTGGGTGTCACTGTAGTGCATATTCCTACAAGCCTCGAGAGTGATCTAAATTTAGCAAGAACACTGCCACAGCTGGCTCCTAATGAGAACAGCGTACCACTTAAAGACAGGAGGTGCCACCCTCGCTATTTTAGGCTGTCAAAATAAACACAGAAAAGGAAACGTGGGGTACCACGATGAACCACTCTGCCACCCCAGCCTGAACCATAACTTGCTTTCTTTTCAAAAGCATCTGAAGCTCTCCTCTGAATTGGAAGAAACACAGCATATTTAAATTGTATATCCTTCTCTTCATCGAGGTTGGGGATAAAAGGGGGGAACAGTATGGACATAACAAAGTCCACTTCAATTCTCAATCATTAAATGAGCTCCTTATTTTCCCATTCTGAAGATGAACAAGAAAGAAAAACAAATAAATGGATATATAAAATGATTCATTAATTTGAAAGAAGTGACCAATCTGAGGAATTAAAGTTAATTTTCTTCTATGATTCCATTCCTAAAATTAAAAGGAAAAGTGTTAAGTTTTTATAATTATATTCCCAATGAAATTTAGCACTATGCAGGCAGAAAAAACATGGAATGATCTGCAATATGAGGTAGAAAATGTAATACTTGAATTTTAACATGCAATGAAGGTATCGAAAAGATTGGATCTTGCTGGAACAGAGTAATATCCCAGAACCCAGAGGCAAAGTTCGAAATATGCATATAATGCAAGAATTGTTAGATATTGAGAACCACCCCATGAAATTAAACATCATTTGATAAAATTTTTAAAAATCACAGGAGAAAGCATTGCTTTGCACATTATTAAAGCAAACAAGCAAAAATAAAAAGGCTTAAAACTTCAGATCACTAATATCACCAAGAACCAGAAAAAAATTATCCAAACTTGGATACATAGGGTGAATATTTGAAAAATAATTATGCCAGAACACAACGAAACAATGTCTAGAAAATTCTGAGTACAAAACACCAAAAAGCAAGAATTCTATCTTCAGCCTACCTTATATTTACACACGTAACAGAAAGACATATTATGCAGTAATGCCAGAGTCTATGAAAGATAACCCACTTATTCTTGCTGAAAGTGAAATCTCAAAAAGCCCCTCTATTAAATGATAAAAATAAAGAACATAAGAATGGTAAATAAAAGCAATGAAACATAGAATTAAGTTTGAATAATTATTCTACATATAATATGAAATTCAATGCAAATGTAAAGTATCTAATCATAATCATGTGGATCTACATTTCCAGATAAGTTTATTATGCTGTAACATGGTACCTGAATTTTCAAGGTATCTAGCCTCATAATAAATTACTGTGAAATAAAAGTTTTAAGTGGGAAAACAGGTCAGAAAAAAGAGAGATTCAAAGTGGCAGTAATGAAGTTATTTTTTCTGTAGAAATTTCCATTTTAAAAGAATCAAAAGCCATAAATACATTGTTACTGTAATCTAAAAATAACTGGATAATCAAAACTGACAAAAACCAATCTAAAGGCTTTTTTTTTTTTTTTTTTTTTTTTGCCTTCAACCTCATATATTCAGTTACTTCTAAGGTGCCTTCATCAGCTTTAGTCTTCACTTTGCAACTTTGCTTAAAGAATGGTTCACAACTGCCAATGGTAAACAAAAGAACTCAAAAATGCATGTGTAAACACAGGTACCACAATGTCAAAACAGCAGAGGGCAACTCCTAGCAACTGGGGGTTCCGTGATTAATTCTGAAAAGCTTATAGGGCTAGTTCAGATCATAACTAATCACCAATATCAGCCTTTGTAATGGTGTTTTCTTAAAAATCATTTATCCTCTATACAACTTGTACTATGAAAATAAAAGAAGAGAATGTCAGCATTTTATTAACTTGGGGAAATGGAGGTGTGAAGGGAGGGAGAAAGAAGTAAGTGCATATGAAACTTCTCTTAGAAAGATACTGTTTCACTCTTGGTTATAAGAGAAATACAGCTCTGGTATTTTCAGAAACTTAAATTTGGTAAAAGTAGAATACAAATAGGACACAGAATTTCCAAATCACTAGAGGAACAGAAGAAAATTTCATCACTATGGCAACTACAAGAGAAAAGGAAACTATAAGGAAGCATTAACAAAACATAAGATTATAAAACAGACTTTAGAATGACGGACAAAATTTTAACAACAGCTTATCTCAGGGCTTATTTTCTTTTATTTTTCTTGCTTAGCTATTTTTCCAAATTTTTTATTATATAAAAAACTAGCTCAAAACAAAATCACAAGCAAATATCAGCACTATCTTCAAGGGAACATTTCTCAAAGCATATTTAAAAACCAGGCAATTCAAACTTACTGGTTCATAAACTAGACCATCTGCAGATGCAACCATTGTTTCTGCTAAATCCAATACATCTGCTCCAACATCTGCATTAAAAAAAAAATGAGAAGATTTACATTCTATGGTCAGAGCCAAACTATATCTAATATAAACTAACAATTAAAATAAACAGAACACTCACAGAGTATGCAGAATCACTTTCCTACACTGCTTATTTGTTCAGAAGAGAGTAGCGTCATATAGCTTTGGTGGACATTATGTTCTAAAAATTAATAATGCTTTTCCACTTCTTTCTCAGTAAAAGATGATCTAGAATCCCATGGTGGAAAGCATAAACTTTACCAAAGAGCTCGGTAAAACTAGCAAGAACCTGATCAAAAGTACAAAATGGCTGAACAAAATATTAATTGCAAGAATTATTTTTAGAGAATAAAAGCAATATTAAGGCAAAGCCATTGATGCCTTTAAAAATAAAAGCAACAAATAGGAAGTTTATTTTGAAAAGACTGAAATTTCTAATGATACGCAAATTCCAAAATAAGGTAAATATTAACTATTAACATTAATGCAAAATTTAGGTATAAAATCTCTTTCTCTTAAAACCACTAAAATAAAAAATAAATGAAAAAGGAAAAGAGATTTAAGCTGTTTTGAGATGAAATCTCCCAGAAATTAATCTCTTTCATTAGGTAAACCTATTTCATACTTTAAACTACTTTATGACTTGAACAGAGATTTCTCCAAAGAAGATGTACAAACGGCCCATAAGCACATGAAATGATGCCGAGCACGGTTTGGACATGCAAATCAAAATACCACCACACCACTTCACACCCACTAGAAAGGCTCCTGGAAAATAACAAGTGTTGGCAAAGTCGCAGAGAAAATGAAACCTCACACCCTGTTGGTACGAATGTAAAATGGTGCAGCGCTTTGGAAAACACTGGTAGTTCCTCAGAAACTTAAACCTAGAATTACCATATGACCCAGCAATTCCACTTCTAGATATATACCCAAAAGAACTGAAAAACAGGGACTCTATCAGGCATTTGTACACCAATGTTCATGGACAAGAACCACCCAAATGTCTATGGAAAGATGAAAAGATAAAGAAAATGTGATCTACAGATACAATGAAACACTCTTTCACCATAAAAAGGAATAAAGTTCTGCAACATGGATGAATGCTGAAGAATATTATGCTGAGTGAAATAAGCCAGAGAGAGGACAATTCTATAATTCCACTTACATGAAATATCTAGGTACAGAATAAGAAAATTCACAGAGCTAGAAAGTAGATTAGCAGTTACCAGGAGCCAGCGAGTGGGGGTGGCGTGTGGAATGGGGAGTTATTGCTTAACAGGTACAGAGTTTCTGTTCTGCATGGTGAAAAGGCTTTGGTAACGGATGCTAGTGATGGTAGCACAACACTATGAATGCAATTAATACACTTAAAAATGGCTGAAACGTAAATTTTATATAATATATATGTATGTTACTACCAAAAAAATTGTATAAACTACTGAATTCTTGGTCTCTACTTTCCAAGGATTAATTTAAAAGATATTTTTCATGCAAAAGCATCCTGGGGCCGGCCGTATAGCCCAGTGGATAAGGGCGCCGGCATACCACATGGGAGGCCCCGGGTTCAGTTCCCGGGGACCTCTCCTAGCGGGCAGACCGCCTTGAGAAGGGCAAGCCGCCATGGGCAGGCAGAGCTACCATGGGCAGGGCAAGAAGCTGCCATGGACAGGGCAAAGCCGCCACGGGCAGGGCAGGTCGCCTGAGAACAGAGCGCAGCCAGCCACCCGCGAACTGAAGCAGAGCCGGCCGTGAATGGAAGCAGAAGCCGCCCACAAGTGGGGCAAAGCCGCCTGCGCGGTGACCGGTCTCGGTGCGTCCCCGCAACGGGGGGAGACAAAGCGGACAGAGAGGAACACAAGAACGGACACACAGCAAGAGCAAGCAGAAAGGGGGGTGGGGTGGGAATGTAATAAATAAAAAATAAATCTTTAAAAAAATAAATAAATAAATAAATAATTAATTTTAAAAAAGCATCCTCATTTTTTTTAAGTGATCCTGATATTACCTATCTGGTATATTAACATTTTCTCACATCTACCAGTATAATCAAATGAAACCAGTGAAGAAAATATAAACGGGTGACTTTTCACTATTAATTCAAAAGACATGAGTCTCTACTTTAATATGCAAGAGTAAAAGTAATGGACAGTAAACTGAAACACATCAACAAGATATGTTTGTGGAACATGAGTGTAAAAACTGGCACCCCAGCTCTTTCTGCCATCTTGGAGTCTGTGGAGGCCTGTGGGGAACAAGACTTCTAAAATGGCAAATATGTCTGGAAGGCTGTGGTCCAAAGCCACTTTTGCTGGCTTAAAGCGGGGGGAACCAGAGGGAGCACACAGCCCTTCTTAAAATTGAAGGCATTTATGCCGAAGGTGAAACTGAATTCTATTTGGGCAAGAGATGTGCACAAAGCAAAAAACAACACAGTGACTCCTGGCAGCAAGCCTAACAAAACCAGAGAAATCTGGGGAAAGGTAACTCAAGCCCACAGAAATAACAGCATGGTTCATGCTAAATTCCGAAGCAACCTTCCAGCTAAGACCACTGGATACCAAATCTGTGTGATGCTGTACCCCTCAAGGATTTAAACTTACTGAAAAATAAACAAATAAAGTTGTGGCTTTTTCTCTTGTTAAAAAAACAAACAAACAAAAACAAATAAAAAAAAACTAGCACACCAGAGAAGAAAGGCTATACTTAAACCAGAACTGTGATACACAAAAGTTTTCTCTGATTTTCTTTTATATAAATTGTACTAATTTTCTTTTATATTAATCTGGGGAGAAACACAACAGTATTATTAACACAATAGAATAATGTTAAATGTGGCTTCTAGTTCCTGGTGACTGAACTACAAACTACACGTGGACTCATCAAGTTGAAGGTGCACTTACACTGACACTTCATGGCAACAGTAATGTCTATATTGATTCTCAATTTGCTGAAAGACAAAGAGGTGAAAGTTAGTATGCAACAATTAATCAACAAAAGATGAGAAATATGTATCAACTGATCTGTGAAAGTACCCAAATGGCAAACAGAATGCAATATGCTGATTACAACTTGGATAGCATATTTTATGGTCAAACCAAAGACACCTTAAAGGTAAAAGTTTTATTTTGCAGTTATTCCAAAAGCCTTTCTGACTGCATTGGGTTTTTTGGGTTTTTTTTTTGGGGGGGGGGGGGGTTAGGGGGCATTGGGGATTGAACACGGGACCTCGTACATGGGAAGCAGTTGCTCAAACACTGAGCTACACCCACTCCCCTGCACAGGTTTTTTAGCCCAGTATCCTTTTATTTAATAATAGCAACTCTACAATCAATAATTCTGAGAAACTCAGAAAAAAAAACTTACCCTCTGTTTACATAAACTTTGTATAGAATATTCCTTTAAGGATGTAAAATCTTCAAAACCAAGAATTAGGAATTGAAAAGCTTTCTACTCTACCAAATAAATACCATATATCAGGCATTTTGATAGATGTTCTACAAATATTGTCTTTATTGTTTATCATGGGTCTATACAGTACATAGTCTCAGTTTTGCAGGATAGCCGCTGGGACTCAGAGCAATGTAAATGACTTGCTTAATATCATATAACTATTACAGTGGCATACTGGAAACTAGGTATGTGTGCCTCAGGTTAAATGCAACCAATCTGCCAGAAAAAAAATGCATCTTCATCTGCCACTTACCAAGTTTTGCATGGCCGTTTTAAAAGGCTAACCCTTGTTTTATTTTCAATTACTTAATGCAAATCAATTTTCAAAGTAATCTAAGCATCCTTAATAGCAGAATGGGCACAATCAGTTTAGTCCTGTACTTCCTATCAAAGCATTTTTTGATAAGTATACATATGGTTTCAACTGAAATTATACATCTTTAGAGCATCACAGAATCTTAAAGCTGACTAACAAACTATGTTCCAAAGAACCCTGGGGTTGGGCTGTAGGAATAGAGAAGGCCAAGGAGAGAGGTATCTGGGTGTCCCGTCACATTATGTGATGAACTATATAAGAGTTCATTTAAGAAAAATAAAATGCTTAATTGCAATTAAAAACAAATAAGAACAAGTCCCTTAAAAACGAGTGGTATTTTGATCAGTAATATACTTTGTGCAACACATTCAGCATATATTTGCCAACAAAAATAAATTTCTTAAAATTGAAAAAACAACAAAAAACTAAGGGTAACTAGAATTGTACACATGAAAAAACTGAGGTCCAAAAGAAGTCAGCTGTGTCACTTGCCAAAGGTTACACAGCAATTTAGAAACATCAACTCATTTAATTCTCTTAAACACCATGAGGAAGGTACTATAATTATTTTCCCCATTATACAGAAAAGGAAACTGAAGCACACACAGATACAGGTTTAGCAATTTCCTTCAAGCCATGTAGCCAATAAATAGCAGAGCCAGGATTGGAACTAGCCAGGGTAGTAAACTAGTCCATATCAAGTACAAACTTATTATAAATGTTATCTTAAATTGACTAAAAAACCCAAATATTTACGTAAAAATTGAGATTAGATACAATTTATAGAAACCAAGTTATAAGCGTATACAATATAACTTTAGACAATCTATTTTCCAGCTTACACAGATCAATAAGATATTTTAAATTCTAAAGGGCAAATAGCTTCAAAGCATCAAACAATTTCCTCCATATGAACATCTAAGGGAAAAATCTCATGTTCTCCTAACATTTTTTAGACAAGTGCTTATTAAATCAGAACCCCACCCTCCCTTTTAGGATTTAACCAGTATTTACAAGTTTGAGTCTAAAATGTTTCACTTAATACATTCAATTAATAAGTAATTTTCAAGGCTATTTCTTCAAAACTAAAATAAACCAAATATAAAGGGCTAGACATTAAAAAAAAAAAAAAAAGGTATATTCTCTTTAAAACATTCTGGATCTTAAGGCATTTCAAAAAGGAAAAAATAGTTACCTAGAAAAATCCTTGTCTACTTCATATTCATACTTCATCCATGTATCTCGATATACTGAAAATTCCATTATGGTTAATAAAGCCATAGTGGTAAATGCTATTAGAGAAACTGAGAAACAAAACAAAAAAGAAAAAAATTAAAACAAATAAACATCTGGAAACTATTTTAAGTCAGATTTTGAATTAGCAAAAAATGTCCCAATATGACTGCCATTTGAACAATACTATAAAAGGTTTTCTTTAAAATTTTTAGTATAGAATATTATTTCTAAAACAGCTCAAGAATGAAGATTTAATGAGCACAAAAATAAATATAAACATTTATACTGTTGAGAAAGCATTTTATTTATTCAATTTGAAGGACATCTCTCACTAAACCAAAAATTTTACAAGACACAAATTGTTTATTTTCTTATATATAGTGTCACAGACATGATAAAAGATGAAAGCATAAGTTTTACAATGCAAATTAAAATTGTCTTCATTAAAGAAAGTATCCATTAAAAAAGAAATTGGTAATCTCTTACATCTGAGATCTAAGAATCATCTGTGTGCCAGAAACTCAAATAATACTTTCAAGTCTCTAACAACAATCTCATCTATTCCTTATTTTATAATAAATTTCTAAATAAATCACCTCATTTATGAAAGCAAGAAAAAGATCTAAGAAAGAACTATCATAAACTATAGCAAAATAAACTTAGATTGTGCAACAAGAACTTGTGCTAGTTTCATTAACAAAACTTAGTCACAACAGATTAGAAATGGCAATAATTTATTATACTTTTTACCAAATTAAATGTTAATCTTGTGTAAAATGTTATTTGATTCATTTTTCATGGAAAAAGATATTGTAAATAGTGTTTGGTCCCATATGTTTCTTGTATGTTTCATTATTTGATTTTATTTAAAATATTTTATATCTGTGCCAGGTACTGTTCTAAGCGTTTACAAATGAGATAAATACTAATATAATCCCCATTTCATGGAAGAAGAAACTAAGGCACAGAGAGATTAAGTAACTTCCCCAAGGCCACACAGCTGAAAAGAGACAGAGGTGGTATTTGAATCCAGGCAGTGTAGCTCCAAAGTCTAAGCTTTTAACTAACCATTGCACAATGGTGCCTCTTTCCAATGAAGTGAAATTTAAGAATGATTGTATCTTGACTGATTTCCTCTTAACCAAAATAGAACTGGGCAGTTTCAACACCATTAAATAATTTCTTCCAATATCAGTTTATATATAATAATCTTAATATATACCTGAAGAGCATCAAAGGAAAACTGGATGAATCCGTTCAGCAAGGCTTTAACACACACTGCTAAATGCCTAGCCTGCACTTGGTTTGACGCCACAGAGAACACAGACAAGAATAATACCAGGACAAACTGTGACATGCAGACAGACATGGGGACAGCAGCAAAATGACTGCATGACTCACTACAAGTTCTTCCTCCTGGTTACAATTCTCTACTGCCACTGAATACATCACTCCCAAGTTGCACTTAATGAAGGAATTTGAATTTGAATTAATACTCACCTGTACCCCCACTGGCTGAAGTCTCTACATAGCTCTCAGGAACCTTTGGGAAGGCATCCAACTCTTTCACCAAACTTAAGGTTTTTTTCCTATTCAATCGCCTCATCTTCAGGAAAACCCTCCTCTTCTTCCTTCATATAGTCATGCTAAGGAATAAATTAATTAATGAATAAAATAATCCCCTAAAAAAACAGTAAGTTTCTTTGTCCTCTCTGTAAATTATGTATGTAAGTGTATTGTATTTTAGGATAATTGACAAATGTCTTTGGAATAACGTGGCATTCTCACTCCTCCTTAAAAAAGAAAAATGTTACACTTATTTTCGCACACCACTACTTTCCCCATTCCCAAACCAACAAAAACTATTTTTAATAAACAGGCAGTTTATGCACATACACATTAAAGAGCAAACAAAAATGTGAAAAGCAATCAAATCCCATTTATAATATTAAATATGCAAATTAAAATAAGAAATGATTTTTCTTTAATAAATTGACACATACACAAAAATAGTACATTCTCAGTAATGGGGGGCTATGAAGTAAGTAGCCATGTTCATACAGTGATAACAAGAAGTATTTTTATTCAACTGTGCTTTCTTTTTAGTTTTCAATTGTTTATATTTTAAATTATTAAAAGTATAAAATAAAGTTTAAAAAAAACTATCAGAAAAAAAAAAGTATTCACTCTCCCCCCTTTGACTAAGTAAATTCTTTTTTCAGAACTGTATCCTAAGGAAATAATCTGGGTTGTACACACAAATTTGGTAAGGATATTTCTCATACTGTTATTTTTAAATATTGAAAACTGAAACTCATGCTATCCATTAAACAAATTATGACGAATAAGGTATAACGTTATGTAACAACTAAAAATATTCTAAAATAAAACATCTAATGACATGAGAAAATAGCTATGATCCATTAACAAGAAAAGACTAGAAGGCTATGTAGTTCTAAGACTATGGGAGACAAGGCGAACGATACATAAGAAACAAACTGAAAGTCTACACACCAAAATGTTAAACGTAGACCATGAAAGGATTTTAACTGCCTTCTTTATAGAATTTGGACTTTCCAAATGATCTGTTTTTGTAGTAAAATTTTATTTATAAAATGACTGCTTGCTATTACCTTTTCGATCAGTATGCCAATACATCTATAAAATATAAAAAAAAGCCAAAGAAGTAACTGAATTTTGAAATATTTATGTAATTTTATGAAACAGCTTTATATAAATACTACTATAATAAATGGCAGTCCCAGAAATCAAAGTTGTATTCATAAAATGAACACAAAATAGAAGATTAAATCAGATGGTTACAAGAGTCACTGTAAGAAAAAGAATGTTTCTGGAAGAAGTAGAAAGTCTTGTCTGAAATCTAATGGGTAGGATTAAGTATAGAAATGGAATCCATGGAGAAATGAGGAGGGCCATGGATGTACAAACGGGCAGTAATCATGAGCACTGTCCAAAAAGAGCAGGCCCTCCCTGACCAGGGACACTGCTAACCAGTGCACTGAGAGGCTACTGCCCTAAAGTGGAGGTGGACATGGTCATTAGGTTGGTTTCACCATCTAAATCCCCCTTGCTGATTCCGTGTTCGCACAGCAGCCCTCAGATTATGCTCGTGCTCCTCACAGACGTGGCTTCCCTAAAGGAGGCAGTGTTCCAGTTTCCATGACAGTTATAAAACTGGTATTCTCGTCTGTAAACAAAGCTTCTGAGTGTTAAGCATAAGCCAGGCCTGAAGTCTGTGCAATCTGAAAAAGTAATCAAATTAGTTTCTATCTGTTTAGTGGTAACTACATCAAGACTGACCCTTCTTCACTCTCTCAATTTCTATTCATTCTTTCCCATTAGAATTAGTTATTAACCACGTCCAAGCTTCTCCTTTGAATAGTTTATTTTCCCATCCAAACCTGTTCCTCCTCCAAGGTTTCCTATTTTCATTAGTGATGGCACCACACACCCAGGTGAGTAAGCCAGTAACCTGGGTTAAACCCTTAGAGTAAATGTCTGTCAAATCTGTCGTCTCTTCTTCAGGTCCACTGAGAGGTTCCTTACCAGGACCCTAACCCAACCACCACACCATCTCTGGATTGCGACAACAACCTCCTTTCAACCCTTCCGTTCACTCTCCATACAACAACCAAAAATCTTAATACATAAATCTAATCATATAACTTTCCTCTTAAAAATCTTTGACTAGCTTCCCATGACATTTAAGGAGTTCAGACTATGCTAACATGGTTTAAAAAACTTTCAAGAACCTGAACCTGCTTACCTTTCTCTCCAAACTGAATCCCTATTAGTCTAAGTTCCAGCAAAACTGAATCCCTTTCAATTCCTTAAACATGATGTTCTGTCAGAAACACTCTTTGTTCTCCCCTCTCCCACCTCTACATTGAGCTAACTCGTACCTTCGCTTCAAGTCCCAGAGTAGATCTCTCTCCTTTGAGGGGGAAAAACGTTCCATGACCCCGAAGTCTATGTGCTCCCGGAACACCATATTGCTCATCACACTATTTCTAATTGCTTGTTTAATTTTGTTTTCTCTACTGGACTGTTAGAGTGGGAACTTGTCCAATTTGATCTTGTATCGCCAATGCCTGGCCATAGCAGGTATTCAAAAAATATTTACTGAGGAAGGGAAGGAGAAAGGAGACAGGGAGGGAGGGAGGAAGGAAGGAACTCTCTCCAGGAACACCCATGGTAGTACAGCCTTTAAATCACAACACACTGCACACAATTCAGCAGCACTTATACTAAAATCACAACAAACCATCACACTTAGGAAATAAGGTATATAAAAATATAAGATCCAAAAGAAGAAGGATTTTCCTGTTTTATTTACAACAGTCTCCCAACACAGAACAAGAGCTGATATATAGCACCGTTGAGCAAATGAATGCGTGAATTATATTCATTTTTATGTTTTATTTTACAATAAACTTTTTAAATCCTTTGCTTTAAATTATATGTAAGTATAAATATATGGAAAGCAGCTAGTTTTACAAACACTGTAATAATGCCATAAGATTACTCAGCATTTCTCCCTTGAAAATGTAGCAAGTATATGCTACTTGGGTATCTTCCAGCCTCCAGCTTCCTTCATCCCTATTTTCCTTGATTAGATTCTATAACCAAGCAGCTTGTTACTCTGCGACTCTTCCTGACTCAGTTCTGTAAGCTCACTACCTCCAAGAAACTCATTCCATCTCTAATACTTGTCACTGACATGAGCAAGTTATCCAATAATTTTCAGCGTTTTAAAAAACAATCCTGGGGCGGATGTGGCTTAAATGGTTGTGCATCCGTCTCCCACATTGAGGGTTTGATCCCCAGGACCTCCTGGTAAAATAAAGAAAAATACAGAAGGCACACCGCCAGGCCCCGCCAAGCCACAACAGCAAGATGAAGACGTAACAGGAGAGTGACACAAGGAGAGCCAAGACAAGATGCACCGAAAAACCAGGAACTCAGGTGGTGCAGGTGGTAGGACGCCTCTCTCCCACATCAAAGGTTCCCAGGATTGAGTCACGGTGAATAGGCGAAGGATGAGAAGAGAGGGCAGGAAACAGCACAAAGAATTGACACAAAAACAGCAAAAACAGGAGGGGGTGGTAAAAATGGATAAAAGTAAATAAATAAATCTTAAAAAAAAAAAAAGCAACCCTTCCCTTACTATGAAAGCTTTCTCCTGATGGTAATTCTCTTCCAATCCTTACCTCTTTCTGAGACTCAAAGAGTAAAGTAGCATGCTTAATGATTTCTCAACCTTCTCTTCAAACTTGAAGTGTACCTTCTACTACTAGTAGTAGTAGCTTACTAAATAGTTAAGCCTTATAGCTTACTTTCACATTATGTGCTAAGTATTACTGTCACACCTTGGGCTGGCTAGAGTCCATGCTCCAAACAATGGTGCAAACCCTCTCTCACTTCAGTACTCATTGACGTTTTCAACTAACATTTGGATAAACTGACAATTTCCTTAACAACTTCAGTGCCGGGATCACTGAATATGCCTCTCTTCCCCATCCCATCCTTTGACACTCACAACCCTACTGGACTCATCCTATGGCATTCGACTACAGGAATAACACTTTTACCATGTGAGGCTAACAGGTGTTCTACTCCAGTGACCTCTATCTTAACTTACACCAAGTCCCCCAAAACAAGGCCATGTTTTGGCTCTTCTCATCTTTTAAAACTGTTCCACCTGTAAAATCTGAAACATTGCTTTTCCTCTCTGAGCAGAACTAACTATCCTTCAAGTTTTTTCATTTTCATGTAATCTCAGTCCCTTGGAATCCTCCCAGTTCTCCAATTCCATTGGTCCTATTTCCACTCACCTTGCCTTTCTACCCAGGTCAGCCATTTTAAAAAATGCATTTAGAAGTACCCTAGACTAGTAATTCCCAGCAGTCAAAAACGTTCTGTGACAAAATTTCTAGTTTGTAGTTAAATTGGGGGGGGGGG
>PVKH010008272.1:0-19710 GCA_004027955.1 Chaetophractus vellerosus | reverse complement strand
TATCCTGATTAATAGGCAGCTCATGCCATGTGACTCACTCTGTGGGCTCAATGATACCTGGACCAACTGTTCAGTGTGATGAGTTTCCTTGGTTACATGCTTGGATGTTACAGCAATGTCTAATTGCTATAAAAATTTCAAACCACTTACTCCCAATATCTGTTTCATTTTAGTAGCACTGTACTAGAATATTTAAGTAACTAACTGTAAGATAGCTGTGGCTGGAAGAGAGTGAGTGGAGTAGAGAATAATAGGAAATGAAGTGTGTATGTTGCAGGAGATTGTGTGTGCAAATTGTCTGGAGCTTTAAAGACTCTTGTAAGAACTTGGGTATTTATTAGAGTGCCATGGGAAGCTACTAGAGTACTGTAAGCTGAAGAGTGACATGAATGTTCTCACTGCTGTGTTGAGAAGTTAGTTTAGAATAGGATAGAAGCCAGTAGACTGGTTAATAGCAATTATCTGGGGGAGGTATAAGGGTGGTTTGTTCCAGGCAAGCAGAAGTGGATTTGGTGAGAATTCTGTACTTATTTTGAAAGTAGGGCTGGCAATGTTTGCTGATGGAATGTATGTAGGAAAGTGAAAGAAAGTAGAGAGAGATGTTAAGGATGACTCCAGCATTCCTTTTGCCTAAGCAACTGAAAAACTGGAGGTACCATTAGCAGAAATAGGAAAGACTGTTGCAGGGCAGATTTGGGTTGGAGTGGCGGGGCCAAAATCAAGTGTTCAGCTGCAGCTGTGTTGAGCTTTTGATGACTGTTGGAAATTCACAGTGGAGATACCAAGTAGGCTGCTGGATGTGCACATCTGGACTTTTGGGTGAGAGGTCTGGTAGGGGATACAAACCTGGGAGCCAGCACAAAAAGGGAATTCAAAGTCACGAGACTGGATGAGTTCACATAGGTTGGAGTTCCTTGTCTTCAGTCTGCCTATTACTTTCCATCTTTGAGGATCTCTTTCTAGGTCAAGATCCAGCTTCCAACGCCTCTGCTCTGTGAAGCCACCCTGCTTTCTCCTGCAGAGCCACTGTATTCTCTTCCTATCTGTGCTATAGTGTCTGCCACATTATATTGCAATTACAATATAAAATATAAAAATAAAAAAAATGAGTTTTTCTTTTCAAAAAATTTTATTGGGTAAGAACCATGTCTTACTTGACTCTGTAGCTTCTGTTGTATAGAAGCTGTTTAATAAATGAATATTTGATGAATGATGACAGACTGCTTCTAAACATGTTCAAGTGTTCATGTTCCCATCTCAGTTCACTGGGGCTGAGGAATGGCTACATGCCCTGAGTTTGTCTTACTGCACCTAAAGGAAAGTACCTTTACCTCATGTGCTCCTTACTGAGGTAGACTAAAAATTGAGTGCAATAAATAGTATTTAAGTTTTAAAATTCTTTACTATCTAAAAATATTTAGAAACTCTTCATTTTCTATCCATTGTGAGCTATAGTTTACATTCAAGTTTTATGTTTTATAGACTGTCCTTGTCAGAAAAAAGGAACTAGATAAAAGTTTTGAATTACAGATTGTTTAACCTCTAAGCTGCTAATTCACATTCAGTCTCTGGGGATAGAAAATGGAACATATATATGTTTTCCCTCAAATCATATTTTGTACTTATAAAACATAATAAAAATAACTTGTAATCATGATTTCTTTTGGTTTCTAAGAATTCTATTATAGGTATACCATGGCATGTCATATTTTAATGTTTCCCCCTTTTCTTATCATTTAGGTTGTTTCTAAATTTCCTTAGTAATTGTAGAAGTAGAAAAGTAGAAAAGGGAACAAATATTTTTAAGACATTTAAAATACATTTCTAAAGTCTTCTCCAAAATGATTTTAACAAACTTATATTCCCACCAAAATTTTGTGAGTTTCTATATCCATTTACCTTCTCTAATAGCAGTAGTTATTATTAAAGACAAGTTTTGCTGATTTGTGGTATTAAAATTATATTTATTTTTTCAACTCTATTTTTTAAAAAATCCATTTCTTTGATTTCTAGTGATTTTGAATTTTTTTCATGTGTGTTATATATTGGCTGTATTATTTATGTGTGTGAATTATCTGCACATGTCCTTTAACCTTTTTCTGTTGAAATATAATCTTGTTTTCATTGATTTTTAAGAATCTTTCCATATTAAACACATAAAATTGTTTTTATAGTTCAAAGCAGTTTAATATCAGCAACTTCATATGACTCAAACTAAAATTATGTATTTTATATTGGTTGCTAATGTTTTTCCAGTTTTTTTTCCCCTTTTGTTCTTTTTACATGTAGTTTTCTTAAGCAAATAACAAATTGAGAATTTTTATGTGGTTTAATTTAGATATCCTTTCCTTTGTAGTTTTCATTATTGCTTTCTTTCTGCAAAAATTCTCCCTATCTGAAAGGTGGATAAATATTTTTGTAGTTTCATATTTAAAAATTTGACTTTTTAAAAACATCTGGAATTTTGTTTAATGTATTGTTAAGGCAGGGATATGTTTTTTGAATGATGAAACAATTACTTTCAGATTCCTGAGCAAACTGTATTGTTTGATTTCATGCTCCATTGCTAAAATCAGAACATAATTTTGTATCCTAGGAATATAACATCTTTGACCTTGATTCTTCATAAAGGGTATTGTTCTGATGTGTTTCAAGGACCCAGTAAAAACACAGAGACCTTAATTTAGGCGATGTTAATTCTACTTTAAAGATGAGGGTAATAGGATTTACAATGCCAGATTTAAATGATGGTTCCTTCCAGAATAAAATTCTATCATTCACAAAACTTTACACATTAACTCAAATGGACAATATTGTTAAATAAGGTATTCAATTAGAAAGACATTTGAAACAAACTTGATAAATTTTGTATGTCTTTTCTTCTTTCTACTTAAATTCAGTTTAACTTGAGAGCAATATCTATATTTTAAAATACGTACTTTGTGTTAAGATGCCAAATGATGACAATACTTATTTAAGTCCTGAGTCAAGTCCCTTTCCCAGCGTAAGTGTTTTAGATATAAATTCCACTCATTTATTGGAGAGTTTTTAGAGCTAGTCTTAGTGCTTCTGTGGAATAAATAATATATAATGTTAAAGGATTTAATCTACAGTCTAAATTTCTGCTGTTTTATCTACATAATATACAATGGCTTTGATATCATTGATATGAAAGAAGTAACTTATTTGAATTTTGAAATTACATTAACTGTCAAGACATTCTGGTGACATTAGGTGGGTTCTTTCAATGAGGGAAGACCCAGTTATTTCCTTTTCCTTTTTGACACCTCGAGTACCTGTAAAGAGTTTTTGTGAGTCTGAAGATATACATATATCCCCTCTGTCTAAACTCTTGCTATCTGAACTTAGAAACTTAAATGTTTAGATACATTCTATGTATCTAAATTTTTATTATTTGCTGTCTAAAACAGAGGAACAAAACTGATTCAGTAACAAGCTATCCCAACTCAAAGACCAAATACAGACATGCTAGGCTTCCTATAAAGTGGACCATTCAAAGGGCAAAGATGAAATGGAACTAGCCTTCTGGATTCAAAGAACTGATGACTCCCACATTCTTTAAGAAGCCAGCCGAAGATCTACCTTTTAGTGCCCTAGAGTTTCCTTAGGACTCATTGGGTTCCCAGATCTTGGTAGGGCTGAGTGGAATGGAGAAGGCTAGAGTCTACCCTCACAACTCAGAGGGGAAGTTTTGCATTCTAGAAATGGGATTGTCAGAGCTGGAAGTTAGGATTTCCATAGCCACAGGTGGCTTCAGTTTCTACAAAGAAAGGGTCAAGTCCAGAGGTCCCATGGGGTCGCTTTTTATCTTTATTTTAGGAAAATAAAACAGTTTGAGAGTATTTATTTTCTGAGCTAGATGACAGAACCAATTATAAAACAAAAGGATCGATGTAGATTATCTAGTCTTACTGTCTTATTTTAGAGATAAAGAACATTTAGAAAGAATTTTCCAAGTTGATTCAGCTGTTCAGGACTGGGATCAGAGTTAGAACCCAAGTCCCTGATTCCTATTCTAGTTCTTTAGCTCTTGAATCACTGGTCTCAGTCTAGATTTTATTTCTCTGAAATTACAGCACAGGATTACATGGTGCTGACAGCTCTAAGGCCTGGAGAGGGTGTGTGTAGGAATGTTTTTTTTTTTTGAGGCAAATAGTGAAGTCGATGATGGCAGCCAGCTTGTAGGAGGGTTTGAGCAATGATGGTATCTTCTCTACCCTCAACCAAGTTGAGCTTTAAGATTGATGAGCTGTGAGAAGCAGGTGTGGCTCAAGCGATTGGGCTCCTGTCTACCATATTGAAGATCCAGGGTTTGGATCCCAGGGCCTTCTGGTGAAAGGCAAGCTGGCCCGTGTGAAGAGCTGGCCTGCACAGGAGTGCTGGTCCATGTGGAGAGCTGGCGCAGCAGGATGATGCAACAAAAAGAGACACAGAAGAGAGACAGTAAGAGACACAGCAGACCAGGGAGCTGAGGTGGTGCAAGAGATTGAGTACCTCTCTCCATTCCAGAAGGTCCCAAGATCTGTTCCCAGTGCTGCCTAAAGAGAAGACAAGCAGACAGAGAGGAACACATAGAGACCAGACAGCGAGCGCAAAATAATGAGGGGTTGGGGAGAAATAAATAAATAAATTTTTAAAAAATTAAAAAAGATTGATGAGCTGATCACTTGCCATGACACAGAATTGGGGGAGATTTAAAAATTCTTATTCATTTTGATGTGCCCCTTTCTTCAGATGAATAGCACTATTTTGTTCATATTCTTTTTTCTCACAATTTTTCTGTTATTTTTATTAATGTTTAACCTTTAGAACAGAGGTAGAAACTTTTTTTTTTAACTCAAAGGCCACTAGAAAATCAACCAAATAGTAACCAAACAAACAAATCCATTATATATCTGTGTATCATCTCAAAATAATTTATGACAGTGTTGGATTTTTTTTTTCTTCTGGGTGAACTAGGGAGGAAGCATCTCTTCTTTTTATAACAAGTTCAGAAAAACTTACAGCTTTATTTTTTAAAATGGAATATTAAAATTATAATTTATATATTATATTATAGTTAGTTTCTAGAATAAAACAGAGATAAGAGAGCCTAAGAGAGAAGGAAGAATGAAAGAATAGGAAGGAAAAGAGATAATTAGGATGGGAAGAGTGATGGAGAAAGCTTGTATGGGGGAAAATTGAATATTTCTGTCTCAGAGTAAAGAGAGAGGACAAACAAGAGGGCTACTTTAGTAGGATAGTGTGTGAAATAAGTAATGCTGGATGAACCTGGGGAAGGAGGGCAAGCTTGAGTACCAAGTGTAGAGAGAGGGAAAAGGATGAGGAAAGTGTGGGGGCACAGTTCTCTCCAGAGCCTCCCAGGCCTTCCCCACTATGCCTCTATGGCATTCCCTCCCTTGGATCTTCCTGTGTTTAACTCGTGTGCCTCACCCCTGTCTTCATGTAGTCAGCAGCCTGGCTCCATCTCTTGATCCATTGCAGCTCCACAATAGTATTAGGAATCCACCAAGTGGTAAGTGGAGTGAGGATTAAATGATATAGTACTTGAAAAGCTCTTACAGTAGTATTTGCGCTAGTCAGGTCCCAGTAAGTGGCAGCTATTTTAATAATTAAGGTTTTTTCCTCCCATAATAAAGCTTAACTTGGGAGTACTTCTATAAATATAAATCGTTTGAAACATTTGAATTGAGTCTTTGAAGTAAAGCTTTAGAAAAAGATATGCAGTGATTTTTTTTAATGCTATGTTGAAACTGAATTGAGTAGAAGTGTAGTTGGTCAAGACTAAATCCACTTCAAATTTTAATTATGTCTCATTTTCTCTTCTTTTTTGTAGCAATTTAAAGGGAGTTATAGTCACTCTGAGTGATAATGGTCACTTGCAGTGTTCCTACCTGGGGACAGACCCTTCTCTGTTCCAAGCTCCAAAAGTTGAATCTAGAGAGCTAAATTATGATGAACTTGATATAGAATTGAAAGAACTTCAGAAAATCATTAAAGATGTGAACAAAACACAAGGTATCTTATTTGAAGCTTATTATTATCTGACTTTATCAGTATTCAGTATAAAAGTCATATGATCTTCTTGTATATGGATAAGATTTTGTACATATTAGTTATATTTCCCCCAAGGCGTTGAACTCATGTTGTAAATACTGTTACTCTTTAGTACACCAGGTATTTGTGTTTACTTTATATGTTATAGTTCCTAAAAAAAATGTCCTATTTAAGATATTGTTTTCATAAATTTGTTTCAGGGATAGTGCTACCCAGTGGTTTTCTTTAAACTCTAAAGAAAGGAACTAGTCCTTCTTTGGGTAGTGGTTGTAGGCCTTGAGGATAGCATTAAAATTTAGACTGGCTATTTCTTGACTTATAATATTCCTGAAAAAATTTTAGTTACTTCTTTGAAAAAGAAACCAAAGCCATACACAAATTATCACTTTGCTACTAAAACGTAGTCATTTTCAGTTTAGTGATATAATTTATGTTTGCAGTTAATTAGCCATCCAAATGGAGTGCACCCTGTGGTATGGTGATGTCTAATGACTCAGAGGCTGATGATATTTTCAGTTCCTGAGTTTGAATAATTCAATATTATCTTACTTTGTGATTCACAAGGGTATAATTTTATTGTAAATTTAAAGAAGAAACAAAACACCAGTCCTATAGTTTGAGTTGGACACGTAAAGAATATTACGTTAAGTTCCCTTTTCAGGGTCAGGTAAAAGTATTTTTTTAGTGAGAAAATATATGGACTATTTTTGCATAAAAAATGTTAAAACAAGTAGGAATAATAAAAGAAGCACAGCATCAAAAGCCAACCAAAGCAATGTAGTCAATCTTAATCCTGATCCAGTCACTTTACTAGATTTATGTATGTTTAAGTCTACATTACCAAGATTATATTTGTCTGATCCTGAGAAATTTAGATAGTATATTTTAAAAATATGAATATTAAAATAAAAATATTATCCTTTGGCTTCACACATTCTTTTAGAAAGTTTTGAAAGTAAACCAGTGAAACTTTTAAGTACCTCCAGTTACTTAAAAACATATTTGTTGTCATCACTCCTGTGTCTAATGGAGAATGGTTAAAATTTGATGGATCCTATTGCAATATACAGACTTTTCCCCATTTTTGTTATAGTGTTTGTGGGATTAATGAAATTATGTCTCATTTTATTACTTAAAAATGTAACTGGGGAGCAGGAGCACATATATATGAATCACCCGTTTTTCAGAGTTAATGAAATAAATTTATTGTAGTTTCTCACTTCAGATTTTGCCTTGAGATTTTTTCCTTCCCATAAACAATGTGCTAATGATATTTTGATTAACACTCAATTTGTGTGTAAAATTTCTCAGAAAATCCCTTACAGCTAAAAGTTATTTCTTGTTGGCCACAGTGATGTCCTTGGGTGAGACGCTTTAGGCTGTTTTACTTATTATTACCTTGATCCTTGAAATAACTGCTAATGAACCTAGAGAGGGATCCACAGACATGGGTGCAGAGTTCGTTATTTATATAACTTCAAATGTTCCCTGCCCCTTCCATGCTACCATCATTTGGTTTTATTCCTGAAAAAGAAACCAAGAGAAACTTTTAAAGAAGAAACTCTTAAAACATATTATATTTCTAGATATGGAATAAAATTAGTATTTTGTATCTTAATTAAACTATGGTATGTTTGTTTATTAAAATATCTGTAATTATATAAAAACACCAAATGATTTAATCAGAGAAGATTATAACGAGTAAAACTCTGAACTTTTTGATGACCTCATTATTCATGTAAATGTCACTTATTTTTAGAGCACTTCCTTTAACTTGAGGAAAAAGTTGTGGGTTATGTTCAGTACTTACAGTTTTTTTTCCCCTCAAATCAAGAGTTGCAGCAGAATCTAAAGCCACTTTAATGAGTACATTTTGTTGTACACATGGTGTGCATTATCTACTGTAATAAAAGGTTTTTTGAAGCTGATTTTATGAGTGTAAGTTATATGAGGAATGTATGTTATAAGCATGATTATATAGTACTTTCTGTATGGCTCATGGATTCTGAAGCTTCTCATATTCAGCTCATTAGTGTGAATCCTGCCTAGCATTTTTGTACCAGTAGTCAATGACATCTGCTGGTAGGAACTTTCGAAGATGGAGTTTCTTTATGATTTAGGTAGCCTGTCATGGTCTACTTGGTGTGGATACGAAGGAATGATTGCAGTGTTGAGATAGACTCCAACACAGTGGTGTCTTCAGGAAGGGAGAGAGAGCAGTAAGAAAGAGGACATATAAATCAAAGTCTTATTTCTAATATTGTCTGGGATAACAAAGTTATCTCTAACATTTGAGTACTAGAAACATTTATCCTTGGAAGATGTATCATTTAGGATTATGTTTAACTGCGTAAAACAGAATATCCAAATAGGTGGCTTAAACAACAGAGAGGTTCATTTTTTTTTCTCATATGTAAGTAGTCCAGAGGTGGACAGTCTAGGGGTTAGTTTGGCAGTGTCACAGTCACCAGAGACTCCAAATCCTTCTATCTCAGGGTCATCTCTTGTTCTACTATGGCTTCTGGAGCTCCTGCCTTCACATTTGCAACTGAGTCAGCCCTCATAAGGAGCTCTGCTGGAAGCCACACCCTGAAAAACTTCCACTCACATCTCACTGGCACTCCAAGTTGGAAAATTGAATGTAATAGCTGAGCACTTTATTGCTCAGGATACAATTGGGGTTCTTTTAGTAAAGAATAGATGAAGAATGATTATTGGGAGGGTAATAAGCAGCCTTTTATATTCTCCTTTATGGAGTTATAGAAATTCCCATTCTGAATCTTCCAGTATTGGTGGGAATGCTTGATGGCAGTCGTAGGTGATCTTTTGTGTGACAGCCAATTCATGCAGTGGCATTCAAGTGCTTTCCATGTTTAGCTCAGCAGTGTGGTGAATAATTTCTGGCATTATGTGCAGACATGATTTCCAGGGAATAAAAGGGATATTTTTCTCCAGTCTCCCTTGTTCTTAGGGAGGGATAGCTTTCACAGAGCATGTACCACCCCCCCACACACAAAGAATACTAAAAGAGTAAACAATACAAAGTGAATATTCCTTCAAACCCAGAATATAGTACTACTCCTTAAAGGTAACCCCTATCAAGAATTTTTGTGTATTCTTCTAGAAATTTTCATGTTTATATAATTGATTTTGTAAAAATATGTGCATATTAGACACATTGTTCTATATTTTTCTTTTTAAATTAATAGGCGTATCTTAGAGTTCTTTCCATATCAGTAAATAAAGATTGACAGCATTCTTATTTATATCGTTGGACTATTGCATAGTATTTATGCAATACTTTTTATTTAACCAATTCCTTGTTAATAGATATATAAATATTTTTATTGTTTTCAGGTTTGTTTTTTTTTAAAACAACTACTGAAATGCTGCAGTCAACTTCTGTGGACATGTCTGCGAGTATTGGATAAATTCTTGGGAGTGGAATTGTTAGGTCATAGGATATGTACATTTCATATTTTAAAGCTATGGCCAAATTGCTTTCAAAGGAATTGCACCAGTTTGGCTTCCACCAATATTAAGGAGAGGGCATTACTCCTCCCCATGACTGGTCAGGCCTGGGGTCACACTTTAGGTAGTATCTTTGGAAAAAAGAGATAATTTTTCTTTATAGTGTTATTGAGGAGAAGAATTAGCATCAAGCTTCTAATTCTGCATTAACTGTTTCAACCTGTATATCTATGGCATTGTTGTTTGATATATGGTATAGATAAACTTTTAAAAATGATGTATAGCAGGTTTTACTTTATGATTAATTAAAATTTTTTTTCAAATTACAGGTATTTGGCCCATGACTGAGAAAGAAGATGACTTGACCGTTTCCGCCATAGTCTTGCCTAACTTTGATTCAGTGTCTGTATGTGCATTTGCAAATTTTAAAGGGGTTGATGATAGTGGTAGGCTCTGATGAACGGGAATCAAAGGTATCAGTTTAAATTTGGGGCCTCCAAATGGAAACTTCAGCGAGGATAACAAAATTTAGCCCTTGTTACTTTCTAGATAAAAACATTTCTGAACTCTTGATGCCAGTAAGGAGCTCCTTGGGCAGGGTTTCTGTTTATGAGTAGAATATAAAAATGTGAGGGGACCAAGAGAAGGAGTCCTTGTCCTTGTTTTGATCCTAATTTGCTCTAGCACCTTTCACCCTCTAACTTTCTCAGTACCACAGCCTTGAACTACTCCTAATCCTGATGAGTAGTACTTGACTCTAAAAAGGTTTGTTTGAAGGTTCAGTGAGGTAGTGTTTATGAAATCCTTAGCTCAGTGCTTGATAAATTACACCTTTAATACATTGTGTTGGTGGTGGTAGGGTTAGTTGAAGAGTAGATGGTTGGTCTAGGAATTATTTTTTTCCCTCACTTCTATTTGTGTGGCCCAAGGCAAGTTACTTAACTTTCTTCATGTCAATTTTCTCATCTATAAAATGGAAGTAACAATAGCATCAACTTTGTTGAATTGTTGTGATAATTAATAATCCATATCATCATAGTAAAATTACATTTAACTTCTTCTAGCATTATCATCATCATCATTACCACCACCTATGGTGGTATCTTGTTTACTGCCATGTTATCAGTGCCTGTCACATAATAGGTGCCCAGTATATATTTGTTATATGAGTGAAAGAATAAAACCGAAAAACAAATAGGATGAAAAGAACACTGTTGGGAACCAGCTGTGGCTCAATTGGTAGAGCTCTGGTTTACCACATGGGAGGCCCGGGTTTGGTTCCTGGGGCCTCCTTGAGAAGGCAAGCTGCTGTGAGCAGGCAGGCCGCCGTGAACAGGCAAGCCGCCGCACGGTGAGTTGACTCAGCAGGATACCGCACCAGGGGTAGACAAGCAGACACAGAAAAATGCAAAAAAAAAAAAAGCAAGATGAACACAGCAAGCAAAAGCAGCGGGGGGGGTGGTGGTGGTGGTGGTATATAAATAAATAAACAAATAATTCTTTAAAAAAAAAGAGCACTGTTGTTGGTTATATTGCATCATTTCCCTCATTCTTTTGTAGCCACTTGTTAAGTTCTGATTGGTTATTTCTTACTATCTATAATTTGGGCAGAATCTATTGCTTATCTGTATCTCTACCAAAAGTTGATAAATTTAGGCAAGTGATTGAATTCACTGGTTTTATTATATTTGGAGTTCACATCATGAAATTCTACCTAGGAAAGGACTTCAATCTTTGGGCATAGTACTATAATATAATAAGTGATTGTCTTGATTTTTCAAAGATTAGTCTTAGTATAAACAGCTAGCCCAAGTTGTGGTAAAAATCACGTTACCATTGCCATAGCATAGTAAATTGGGTACACTTAAAAAAAATAGGACTATATATGAAAGAAACATTCACCCAGTGAGTCACATAGAGGAGGCACTGTTTTAAACATTGGCCATTCAGCACCATTTCTCACTGTACCTGAAGGGTGTAGTCTGAGTGGAACATTTTTGACAAATGTACACACATTTTCTTGCCTTGGAAATGATTCTTTTTTTCCTTTGGGCACCTTATATAATTTTTTCTAAGCTCTCTTAAACATAAGCTATTTGAAATGAGGAATTCCTTTTCTGTTCTTTAGCAGCTTTTGGTCTTTATAGGAAAGGGCCTTATGTTGCAGCACTATATTGTAATGTGTATTTCCCTATTGGCAAAGTGAGTGCTGTTTCCTTTCGAATAGGTGTCTCTTTCCAGCCTCACTTTCCTTCCACCTACTGTTTTTCCTTCTTAAGAGATTTTTTGAGAGTATAGTATTCATCCCACTGGAAAACATTAGCTCAATGATATATGTGACTAAGATGGCATGATGTGGTGGTGGTGGTGGTGATGCTGGTGTAGCCTTCTCATAACCATTTTTCTCAGCCATAATTTTATGTTCCCAAAAGACGGCTGCCCTTGATGAATCTAAGTGTTTAGACATGGATCGAAAAGAGCAGGAAGCAGGAGATGTGAGTTTTTCTTCTAGATCTGTGGACATTTAAATGTAAAATATTTCCTGGATTTTATGTAATACTAGAACAAAAAACCTATCTTAATATTTTATTTTGAATCATTATTATGAAAGCACACATCTCAAAAAATATAATTTATATTAGAATGGAATCTTTTGTAAAGGAGACAAGCATTGCTATTCTATCTTCCTGAGTAAGAACTTGGATCAGATTGAAATATAGTTTTCTGTGGAGTCATAAATAGAATATGAATTGCCCATCTCTTATTACTGGTGATACCCATTACATCATAGTGGTCCCCTTTGCTTACAAGTGGCTTAGTTTTTCTTAAAAAAAAAAATCCAAATAGATTAAATTGAAGCTCAGTATAGCTGATTCACTGGTTGTATAGAGACATTATGGTCTTAATTGTTCTCTAGGAATTCATATGGGTATTATTAGAAAATATGTTACTACTTGGTCTTATTCTGTTTTAGTGTAAGCATTTTTTTCCCTCTCAGTCTACCACCTAAAAACAAGTGAAAAGTTATAAAGAAATCTTTGTTGTATTATATTATACTGTGATTTCTCTAAGAGGTAGGACCATGTCATATTCTTCTTGGTGACCCCAGCCGATTCTCCAAGAATGTTTATTGAATTAGTTTATAATATGCACTAGTAAAAAGTATACTCCCATTTTTATTTCATCTTCTAATACATGTTATTAGTCAGAATAAAGCATACCTTTGGCAAGTTGAAAAAACAAGGACCTAAAAGAATGGCATAATGTTTATCTGGGAAATATAATGAGGTCTCTTGTATATAATATAGAGTGCAAGTTAATACAAGTAGTTAGTTTCAACATTTAAATAAATTTGGATATAGAGTGGTTTGATAAGTAATACGTGGTCTTTGCCTTCCTTTTGTGGAGATGGGTGTTTTAAATATTAGCTGATGACTTTCCTGATGAAGGCATCCAAAATAACCCATTGACTCTTTTAGACTATCATCAAAGTGCTGAATCCTTTATAGTTAATTCCCTGTTTTGGTGATGGGAAGTATATATTTTCCCCATTGTGTTCACTTATTAATGTATAATACTGAAAGCACTGTTTCCTGCCTTCTCTTCTCAATTCTGTGTTTACAGCAAGCCACGGATGTAGATGTGGGAACTGACCTTGTCCCTTCAGTCACAGTGAAGGTATTGTATCATGGTTTTAGACAGTATTGCACAAACAATATTATGCATTTCATCACATCTATTACTGTTGTCACCCTATAAGTAGTTTCTGAAAATGCAAAACAAACAGTTGAAATGTATGTTTTCCTCAGCCTTGGATAATCTTCATTGTTACCTACAAATTTAAAACTGTAATTGTATTTAAAGCAGTATGTATACAATATAAGCAATATTGTGACTTATTCTTTCCATTATTTATGTAGCATGATCCAGGATCTTTTTTCTAGAAACAAAATTCACATTTTAAATCTGTTAAAGTAATTGTGTTATCACCATTCATAATAGAACAACCAGGTGATTGCAACATCATATATAGTGTACTCAGAAATGATACTGGGATCATATAAATGCTAATAATATCTTTCTTCAATGTATGGTTATGTGTGTGTTTGAAAAGAATTCCAAGTCTGCTATAATATTATCTCTAAGTGGCTGTATTTATAGCAAGAAAATATTAAATGAAGAAGCCACAAAGTAGACTAGTGACAAATTGACAGCCCTGGAATAATAGAATATGAAGGATGTGGTTTTGGTTAAAACTTTTCGTACTGTCATTGTAGAATTTTAAAATGAGAACGCCAAAGTAGAACACTCTTAAGGCATTTAGATTAAAGTGTGGTAATCAATCAGCACATTATTAAGCTAAAAATATTTATCACTGCCCAGACCTTGGAAGCCAGGGAAAGTTGTAGATTTTGGCGATTCTCTTAGTCAAAACTTGGATGGGGCTTTATATTTTCTTAGATTATTGGTTGCTGTCCTTGGAGGAGCTTGACAGAGAACCAGACTTTACCAATTGTGTTCGCTTACACTGTATCCAGCGGGTGGCCCAAGTGTGGAGATTTTTGGTCGAAATTGAAGGGAGCCCAATCTTATAATAGTTTCCTAAGCTAAATTTTTTGGATTCCTGCCACTGGAAACAAGGGTGGTCTTTCCCCAGTCTCCTTTCCCCCTATTCAATCAAAGACTCTATCTCATTAATACTTCTGAGTCTGGAAAAGCGTTAGTGGCAAGAAATCAAACACTTAAGAAAAAAAATAAATAACTGCAGAATTCCAGGAATGATCTATATATTTTTTGTGTAGTGAAACTTCTTTTATACCTATCTACTGATATTGTTCAGACACATACACATAACAATTTATAAGCACCCTGTACATTGCAAAAAGAAGTGTTTCTAAACCAGATAACATTGCTTATTCTGTGTGAGCTGTTGATATAAATAAACACCTTTCCCTCTCATATAGTTTTGTGTGTAACAACCACTGTGAAATGATGGCATGACACTCCTGGAAAATTCTCCTTCATTAGTGGAATTTACTATATTTGAGAATGACTAAGTCACATCTCTGTTTCTCATTGCCATTATAAAGCATTAGAACAAATGCAGCACACAGGGTTGCACAAAATCGGCTGGGCTTACACGGCAGACACAATGACTTCCTCATTCTGTCTGACAGTTTCTATACAAATTTCTACTATAAATCTCTCCTTATGGCTTTTTATAACAACAGCAGCCAAAAAATATAGCCATGCAAGTTTCCATCATAATAAATCCTGTTAATTGAGAAAAATTTTCCATCCGTTCCAAGCAAATGAAGATGTGGCTACCTTGAGTATGTGTGCACGATGCATGACCATCTATTCCAGGCAACTAGGCAAAGTGGTTGCTCATACCTGGCCTTTGGAATCATATTTATATATCTAGGATAAAAATGTAAGATTATATTTCCTAAGGATCATATTTCATTTTGTTAGAAGTAAAAAAAAGCATGGAAAATTCTCGTATTAACGTTTATATTTCCCCCTTATATTCTGTAATTATTTTTTCTCTTAAAATATGAGTTTTATGATCTAGCCAAGTCTTTAACTCTTTCTTTGGCTCAAACACAACTATTCTTTGTTACTATAGTTATTTTCATCACATGCCTCCTTGCTTTGTATTTTTAAAGTACCTAGCCTATTGTTGGGGTACCATAAATCTTTGGATGAGAGCTATCAGGACCATGCATCTAAACCAAATTCAAGGTCTTCTTACTTGTAACAAAGTAAATGGTTTGATCATTGTCTAAATAGACATTGTTATGCCAGGCGGAGTCAGAATGTCTGCTGTTTCACAAATGGCCTATTACTACTTTCAGGGTCTTTCATTTTCACTTTTAAAATAAGCTCTCACAAGACTGGCCTGGTCACAGTTTTCAGCTCATTGGCTCTTTGGTCTTGGGCCTGTTATTTAGCTTTGAACCTCTATTTCCTAAATTGTAAAATGGGGACACTTTTTAAAATTTGCAGGGTTATTTTGAGACCTAACCACGGTAGGTTGAGTTCTGAACTCACAGTAGGTTGGGCTCTGAATTCTGACAGACTGAAGTTAAATGGTGATTCTTCTACTTATTATCAGAATGGCCTTGGGCAAATTACTTAGCCTCTCTGAGTCACAGTTTAGAAGATTAAATGTGATAATGTACATAAATAGCATGGTTCCACAGATATAGAAAGCTTCTAATTGCTATTGTCATTAATATTATTAATTTTATTCCAAAATATATTTACAGACTAGCTTTATATTATTAGTAGTAATAAAGTACTTAAGTTGTGTTCTATTTAGTGGAAGTTTTTTTTTATAAGTTATTTGTGGAGCTTGTGTGTTTATTTTTCTTCTCATAGGTACCATAAGGGTTTTATTAAAAAGGTAATATGCTGTTTATAATGGTCAGATTTCATTGATGAAGCTTTGTTTGTGGCATGCCAATTCCCCCATGTGTTCCCAGGTTTTACAAAGTAAAAATGTAGGGTTCATAGTTATTTGTTGTATTTATCATATTTGTTTGCATAAATAGTTGTCTTTAAAAAATTTACTTTGTAAGTAAAAAAATTTATGCTCAATTTATTTAACTTTTTATATTTATTTAACTATTTTAAGTTGGACAGAATATGCACATCATACAAAATTAATACAAGACAGTTACTAAGGTCAAATTATATGTGTCATTAAGGAATAGGTGATACATGCCTTTTATGCAAGAAAAATTTCGAATCCACTTATCTTAAATATAAGTATGCCCTTGTAAGGGCAATTTTTATGTTAGTTAATAATGAAGTATGTTTGACTCATCTCTTAGAAAACTAGACTGAACTCCTCCAAAGCAGAGGCAACATTTAGAAGAGTAACTCTTAAGTTGGTTGTACATAGGAATCACTTGAGGGGCTATAAAACATATCCATGCCCAGGTCTCTGCCCAGAGATACCAATTTGATTGGTCTAGCAACCTCACCTGGGCAGGAGACTGTGTTAAGTCTGACTTACCATTCCAGCCATGAGGGATGAAGTCATCCGAAAGAGACTAGCCACGGACACTGAAACTCTTAGGAAACCAAATCCAAAGGGAGAACATGCTTGATAGAAACTAGGTCTTTTTTAAATTTTATTTTAAAAATTTTTTTAGGATACATCGATTTACATAAATGTTACACAGAAATTTTAGGAGTGTCCATATGCCCCACCTCCCACACCTCCCAAAACCTCCCACATATACATCCTTCATCAGTGTGACATATCACCTGTAATATATATACACATTTTGGGGCTTTGCCACCATGCATGGACCACAGTTCAGACTGTAGACCACCCTGTCTCCCACACAGTTCTGCATGATACATGATGATATAAAATGCCCTATATCCTCCATTGCAACATCACCCAAGACAATTCCCAAGTCCCAAAAAAGCCCCCATGTTACAACTGCCCTTCCCTCTCCCTGACCCCAAAGTGTCCAGTGGCCCCTGGCTCCACATGATTTTGTAATTTCTTCCATTGCATGAATCACAATAAGTCTATATCAGGACACCAACAATCCACTCTAGTCCATAGCTCTTCCCCCAATCCCAAGGAGCCTAGGATGGTGATGTCCCCTCCACCACCAAGTGAGAGGGGGCTTATATCCTATGGATACGATGGAAGAGATTATCCTGCCAGCAGCTGCAGGCTCTCTCCATTCCCCAGGATAGCCATTGTCCATCATCATCTCCCAGCTAGGTGTCCTGGGTGAGTCCATTGAGTTCTAGCGTAGGAGTTGCAGGTCCATAGAGTCTCTGGACCCATGTGGCACATGGGCAGCCCGTAGTCTCTGGTCTCTGGAAGTACACCTAAAACTCTGGCATGAAATATAGGTTTGAATAGAAGAGACAGATGGACCATGTGCAGTGAAGACATATTTTGGTCAGACTCTGTCACTCTCAGGAGCCAGGATTCCAAATTAGGGCCCACTGGTAAGGCACCAAACTCTGGGGCTATCTCTCCTCATATAGGACCTAGATATCTCCAAAGCCCTCAGGAGGCCCTCTGTTTGGGGTGATATCCATTTTGGAAGCCTAGGAGGTCCTACTGGGATCTGCATAAGTGTTACCTCTGGGTTGACCTCCCGACTCACTTTGAAGTCTCTTAGCCCTATGAACTCATTTGTCTTTACCATTTCCGCCTTTTACTCGAAGTCTTTTTCCAGTCGTACTGCCCGTGGAAACTAGGTCTTTAAACCTTTTCTTGGATAGGGTGAAAATGACACCCCTTAGCATTATTGCCCAGTAAAGATCCTTGGTCCTGATGTTTTCTACTGATACTTTTCCTCAGAATGAAGTGAAAGAAGTCCTAGTTTTTGAATGTTTTCCTTAGTCCAAAAAAAAAAAAAAAAAAAAAAAACTCATACCCTCCTATTATTGATCCTTAGCGTTGATATAGTACCTTCTTTGACATTGATGCAAGAATATTGCAATATTGCTGTTAACTATAGTCCATAAATTACATTAATTGTATTTTTCCCATGCATCACTGTATTCTTACTACTTTGTAATAGTGACATACATTTGTTCTAGTTCATAGAAGAACATTCTTGTGCTTTTATTATTAACCACAATCCTCATCCACCTCTGGGTTCACTATGTTATTCAGTCCCTAGATTATGCTCTAGCTTTCTTTCAATTGACATTTACATCCCCAGACTACCCCGTTCAGCCACAATCCCATTTACAAACCAGCCATGTTCGTTATACTTACTATAATGTGTTAATGTCAACTCTATTCATTTCCACACTTTTATAGTGAAGCTAATTGAAAATTCTGCATACATTAAGCATCAGTACCCCTTTTCAGACCCCATCCTATCTCCTAGTAACCTACAGTCTAGGTTTTGACTCCATGTGTTTATTCTTTGTATTTAGGTCATATTAGTGAGACCATAAAATAGTTGTCCTTTTGTGTCTGGCTTATTTCACTTAGCATAATATCCTCAAGGTTCATCCATGTTATCATATGGAACTCACTTTCAGTTCTTTTTAAGCAGCATAGTATTCCATCTTTTGCTTGTCCATTCATTGGTTAATGGACAGTGGATTGTTTTCATCTTTTGATAATTGTGAATCATGCCGCTATGAATATCCACGTGCAAATGTCTGTTGGCGTCACTGTTTTCAGTTCTTCTGGATATATTCCTAGTACGGGGATTGCCAGATCATATGGCAATTCCAAATTTAGCTTCCTGAGGAACTGTCAAACTGTCTTCCACAGAGGCTGCACCATTCTACATTCCTATTAACAGTGAAGGAGTATTCCTATTTCTCCACATCCTCTCCAGCACTTGTTATTTTCTGTATTTTAATAATGACCATGCTATGAGGTATAAGGTGATATCTCATTGTAGTTTTGATTTGCATTTCCTTAATAGCTAGTGATATTGAACATTTTTTCATATGCTTTTTTGCCATTGTATTTCCTCTTTGGAGAAATGTCCAAGTCTTTGGCCCATTTTTACATTGGATTGCTTGCTTTTATTATTGAGTTGTATGCTCTCTTAATATAGAATGGAAATCAAACCCTTATTGGATATGTGGTTTTCTCCTATTGGTAAGTTGCCTTTTCACCTTCCTGATGAAGTCCTTCAAGACACAAAAGTGTTTAAATTTGAGGAGGTTCCATTTATCCATTTTTTTCTTTCGTTGCTTGTGCTTTCGGTGTAAGGTTTAAGAAACCCCTATCTACCATCAGGTCTTGAACATGCTTCCCTACATTTTCTTCCAGGAGTATTATGGTTGTTACTTTTATATTGAGGTCCTTGACACATTTTGAGTTAATTTTTGTAGAAGGTGTGAGATAGGGATCCTCTTTCTTTCTTTTGGATATGGATATCCAGTTTTACCAGCACCATTTGTTGAATAGACTTTTCTGTCCCAGCTGGGTGGGTTTGACAGACTTGTCAAAAATCTCTTGACCATAGATGTGATGGAACCATCAATCTGGTTCCATTGGTCTGTATGTCCATCTTTAAGTCAATACCATGCTGTTTTTTACCACTGATGCTAGATAATATGCTTTTAAAGTCTGGAAGTGAGAGTCCTCTAACTTTGCTCTTCCTTATTAAGATGTTTCTGGCTATTCCAGGTCCCTTACCCTTC
>PVKH010008271.1:0-19611 GCA_004027955.1 Chaetophractus vellerosus | reverse complement strand
AAAAAAATAATAAAATAATAATAATAATAATAATAATTTCTTGGACTAGGATGACAAGAGAAGATTTAACAGTTGAAAAGTAGAAGCCTGCCCATTTTTACTATAAAATGATTCAAATCCACCAACATTGATTTCTAAGTGAAACGGGAAGGAGCTTGAGGGTGTGAAGCAAGGGTATGCCATGTTCAAAAACATGTTTTGGAAATATTCTTGCTACTGTAGATCCAGAGAGAACAAGACCACAGAGAAACATGACATGCGACAGCAAAGGTGATAGGCTGTATGTGATTGTGTGGACACGTTTAAATTAGGTAAGTTGATGATGTCGTCATGCAGAGACTGACTATAAAGAAGCACTTTGCTATGTTCCGAGCTGCCACATGGACAGGCCGTGTAGCACAGAGTGGCATGTGCCCTCCAGGAAGCCAGCAAAGAAACTAAGACCCAGGGAACTTCATGCTGCCAGCTTCCACCTGATTTTGGAAGGGGTCTTTGCCCAGTCAAGCCTCAGATGAGACCTCAGCCTTGGCTGAAGCCTTAATTGCAGCCTTGTGAGCTCCTGAAGCAGAGGACCCACTTAAAGGTCCCTCTTGTTTGCCTTCGGCACAACCAAGGCAGGGTGCTGGGGAAAGGTTCAAAAAACAACCCTGACCTTAATGTGGATGTTCTCTCTTAGCTGCTTTGAGCTAAGTACATAAAGAAAAGCCACCCAAAATAACATATCTAATCTTAGAGTCACCTTTCAGAGCTAGCAGAAGAAAAAGAGGAACTGGGAATCAACAGAATGAATGAGTATAAGAATGAATGCATTCACTGATTCACTCAAATATCTTGCAACTTGGCAGGCTTGAGTTCAGGCTTGTTTGCAGTATTGAGAGAAGAAAGCCAAACACAAAAGCATACATAGTGTATGAGTCTATGTGTATAAAGTACAAAGCAGGCAAAACTTATCTATGCTGTTAGAAGTAAGGATTTTTGATACCCTTGTGGGGATACTGATAGGAAGTCGACACAAGGATGAATTCTGCAGGGGCTGGTAATATTTGGAATTTTTACCTGAGTTATACAAGCTTGTGAGTTTGTGTTGTTTTAATACATGCATTTTAATGCATGGATATTATACTTCAATGCAGAATTTAAATATATATATATATATATATATATATATATATATATACACACACACACACACATGTATGGGGGACAAGAAAAGGTTAAAAGGCAGCCTGAACAGGAACAATTGCTTTCCATGCCCATAGCAGTGAATCGAATGATGGAAATATTGCTCGATTCGTATCACCTGCTCTTATTCCACTTTGCAGCACAGCTTCCCTGAAAGGTCCTCACTGTGAACTTATGACATGTTTTCGGGATTGTGAGACCCTAAGAGCAGCTCTTAAGAGGCTACTGAAACTTCTCCTTTCATTTAATTTTGACATTGTAACTTGTTACACATACCTAAATGAGTGGGGATTGTTTGATATTATTTCATTGTCACTTAATGGTATGAGCAGCCCTAATAATCACACAGGAATAGCAATACAAAAAAAAAATCCTAGAGTGATTATCATTATTCAGATTATTCTGTCAAGGTGAGAAAAAAGGACAACAAAGACATGCTCAGGAATGGATTTTGCTCTTTGTTTTCAGTCTTGATCATCTAGTTTTACTTTAATAATAATTAAAAAAAGAACAAAGAACAGAAGACAGTGGGTTTATCTTGCATCCATTAATAGGATCTGTGCATATAAATGGATGGAAGAGTGACATTGTACTCAGCATGAAGGGTCTTTATTCAAACTGAACTGAAAATATTCCTTCTTTCTCTCTCCCGGTTCAAGGAGAGGTATAATCCTTTCATAAGCCTGGTGAAAGTAATATCCCACCCACCCCCCATCCCCACTCTGGTTCTAACTATCCCACAGATTTAACATTTCAGATCATAGCTTTAATCTGAGAAGCAGTTGATGGCAGACGAAGAGAAAACTTCTTCTCTTTAAATAGTATGAGGATATGTCCTACTTATTACTAATGTCCACCCTACACCTTGCCTTGAGGAGCCAAATCTTTCACAAGGAGGACACAAGAGTAACAGTATATTCTCAAGGTCCATAAAATGAGAAAACTGCACATAATTTCTGTGAGCATAAATAGCCTTTATCTTTATACACTGTTTACATAGCCTGTAACAAAAATGTTCCTATTGTCCCACCCTCGTAGACCAAAACAGCTTTGAGTACTTTCAATTTCATTATCACCAATAGCATGCAGTAGCCTACTTTACATTTCTTAGGATTTTTTTTTAAAGAACCATAATAAATCCCTCTATTTTGATTTGTCATCAATAGACATATAGAACTGTCATGGAAGCCAGAGATGGGTATCATTTCTAGGACCAGAGTCTAACGTCCGGGAGGATACCTCACAGCCCTTCATTTCTTTTACTCTCTGCTGTTTCATTTCCTCTTCTTCTCTGAAGCCTTCTATGTTTCTCTAATAAATACCTGGAGAAGATGACATCTACCAGATGGTACCCAATTTTACATGGTTTTATGCAGAGCCCGCTTGGAAGCACACTATTTCAACATCGTCACAGTCCTATCGAAACTAACTGTCCTGGGTTTTGTCAAATGTCTACCTGCCTCACAGATCAGAAGTAGCCCTAGGTAAAATGTCTGCTAGTGTCCCATACTATTAACTGGGAGATGGACAGTTACTACAGAATAACCCAGGATGAGTTACACAGACACCTGTGAGCGTTCACTGCAGTCTTGAAACAGGTAAATTTTCAACAGGTGGTTGTTGACTAAAAGAAGCTCATTCATGTGTTCATTCATCTTTTTCACAGAAAGTTTGAAAGAGCAGGAAGAGGCAGGGTAATACTGGAATTGCAACTTGGTGAACAAAGAGAGTGTCTGTGAACACAGATTCAAAGAATAGGAGCAAAAAGAACCCATTTTAGCCAGAAAAAAGGAATGAGAAAATCTTCTTGGATAACTTTTCACAAAGCATTTTACACATTTTAAGCATTTGATCAATGGGACTCATTCAAGTGCTTCAGTTCATTTCTAATTTGAATGATTGCTTTCTCTTCCAGGTTTTCTGCATTGATTTGTCTGATAACCAATGGGAAACATATTTATAGTGATCTATAGATGTGGATAGGCCTTCTGTGATCAGTGTTTTGGTTAAACTAATGAAAATGGGGTTGTTTGACATGTTAAAATTTCTGAGAAATATTGTAACTATGCACATTGCAAACCATCACTTAATATAGATTATAAAATTTCTGTCACTTACTAGCTGATTGTTTCGGCCGAGTTATTTAACCTACTTATATCTGTTTTCTCATCTGTAAAATGAGGGAAATAATAGTACCAAACTTGTGGAGTGACGATCACAAGAGTTAAATTTTGAAAGGCAGCACTTACAATAATTTTTATAAGAGAATAAATTCAGGGAACATGGCATTGAATTAGGCAGATAAGACTCAGTGCTCTCTCAAAAACAATGGAGAAAGAGCGATAAGCTGCCCAAGGGATCCGCTTTGAGGGTCAGCAGACCAGGACAGTGCTTCACAACTCCCAGGAGGGTGAGGAACAGACAGATGAAGAAGCCAAAACCACAAACTGTGAGTTACTAAACCTCCTGACCATGGGGAAGGGCTACGCTCCCCCACCCCCAGTACATTCAGTGAGGGTAAAACCCCTGGCGCATTGCAGCTAAGAGGAGAGCAGAGCTATTCCTCCCTGCAAGCTGTTACCAGGGAAAAGGGAAGGGGAGTCAGGGGGGTTTTCTTCAATGAATGGGCCAGTGGAGCCCACTCTGAATCTCTACTCTGGCCAGACCAAAACAAAGGAAAACAAAGATACACCTCCATGGAAAGGTACAACAACAAGTGCCATCTGCTGACCAGTTTGGAAACTATATGGACAAAAGCTGCTTTTAGAGCTCTCTTTACCCCACCCCTGGGAAAAAGTTGGGGCTCCATTAGTGAGTCCCTGGCAAAATTCTGGTAACTTAAACTGGGCAACTTTAAAGATTTAGCATAAGTTGAACCAAATATCAAAGAGCTGTGAAAAAATAATAATAGGCAAGAGAAAGCAATTAGCCATTAGAGTAAATTCACGAACATATCAGATGCCTAGACATCAGCAAAAAATTACAAGCCATACTAGGAAACAGGAAGAGATGGCCCAGCCAAAGGGAAAAAAACAAATATCCTGAAGAGATTCAGGATTTAAGACAAAAGAGCAAATTCTAAATAAATGTTAGCTATTATTTAGTAAATAGCATTTTTAATAGACTCAGGAAAAAACAAAGAGATTCCACACATCATGACTAAGTGTGGTTTATTCCAGGTATGCAAGTCTCGTTTAAAATTAGAAAATCAGTTTATGTAATCCACCATCAACAGGCTAAAGAAGAAACATCATTTGTTCGTGTCAATTGATACATAAAAGACATTTGACAAAACCCAAAGCCAATTCATGATAAAACTCTTAGCAAACTAGGAACAGATGGTAATTTCCTCAACTTGATAAAGGACACCTACAAAAACTACAACTAATAGTATACTTAATGGAGAAGGACACTTTCACTGTATAATCAGAAACAAGATAAGGATGTTCTCTCTCACCACTCCAATCCAATATCATGCTAGAAGACCTAGCTAGTGAAATAAGACAAGGAAAAAACAATAAAAGGTATACAATTGGAAAGGAGGAAATAAAACCGTCTTTATTCACAAATGGCATGATTAAATATGGAAACCACCCCACCCCCCAAAAAGACTTACAAAAAAACCTCCTGATCTAATAAGATAGTATAGCAAGGTCACAGGATACAAGGTCAATATATGACAGATATTGCCTTTCCATATACAAGCAACGAACAATTGGAATCTGAAATGAGAAAAGTCAATTTACAATATCACCAAAAAATGAAATGAATATGTGTATGAGCTATATGCAGAAAACTACAAGACACTGATGAAAAAAAATCAAAGAAGATCTAAAAAAATGCAGACATGTTTGGTGTTCATGGATTGAAGGACCCAATATTGTCACTCTGCCAATTCCTGACAACTTGATCTTACCACAAAACTAATCAAATTCTCAGCAAGCTATTTTGGAGAAATTGACAAACTGTTTCTAAAATTTGTACTGAGAGGGAATGGATCAAGAATGGCCAACACAATACTAAAGAAGAAGAACTACTGCCTAGCTTGAAGAATTAACATAAATTACATAATCAAGCCAGCATAGTATTAATGAAATAATAGACACATTGATCAATGAAAAAGAATAGAGAGTCCAGAATTAGACCCACATGAAATATAGTCAACTGATTTTTGGCAAAGGCACAAAGAAAATTCATTGGAGAAAGGATATTCTTTTCAACAAATGGTGGAGTAACAATTGGATGTCCATATGAAAAAAAATTAACTTGGGCACCTTACAAAAATTTACTCAAAATGGATCATAAATCTAAATATAAAATGTAAAATCATAAAATATCTACAAAAGAACATGGGAGAAAATTGACATGGTCTTGGGTTTGATGATGAGATTTCAGATGCAACACCAAAAAAATTATATTCATGAAAAAATGTAAATTGTATTTTAATAAAGCTCCATTAAAGACATTGTGAAGAGATTCAAAACCTAGCCACAGACTGGAAGAAAGTATTTGTAAGACACTATGAATGAAGGACTTCTATCCAAAATATACAAGAAATATTAAAATTCAACAATAAGAAAATGTAGGGGATTCTCATATATACCCCACCTCCTTAGCCTCTCACATTTTCCCCTGTTAAAAACATCTTACAGGAGTATATTTGTTTAAATTGATGAACATTGCCACTAACCATGGTCGATGGTTTACATTATAGTTCACATTCTGTACTGTACACTTTTATAAGTCCTAACAAAATGCATAATGACCTGTATTTGGCATTGGAAGATCAAGCAGAACAATTTCAATGCTCTAAAAATGCCCCATGCTCCATCCATTCTTCCCTGAATTTCAGCAGAGTTGCAACTAACACCTACTTTCCAGTTTATCTGACTCGCCCAGGACAACTAACAAAAGGGTGATGATGGACAATGCCCATCCCAGAAAAACAGAAAGAATCTACATCAATTTCCACCAATTTGCCCCATGGAATCTAAGACCCCTTTCGTTCAGAAGCAAAGTGGGCATCACAATCCCCAAATCCTCTAGATTGAGGAATGAACAAATGTAAGGAGGAAATACAAATATGGACTAAAGTAGACTGATTATTATTCTAACAATGGAAGAACTTGTATCATCGATATAAAGGCAGTGGCCACCATGGGTTCTGAGGGGAGGGAGAGAGAAGAATAGGTGTAACATGGGAAATCTGGGGGGCATCGGAATTGTACTGCATGTCATTGCAATGACAGGTAGAGGCCATTATACATTTTGTCAAAACTAATAAAATTGGGTGGTGCAAAGTATAAACCATAATGTAAACTATAGACCATGGTTAGTAGCAATGCTTCAATATGTGTTCATCAACTTTAACAAATGTACCACGCAAAGAAGGCCACTGGTGGGGAAAAAGGGCGGAGGGGGAGGGGTAGAGGTTATGGGACTCAACTATATTTTTGATGTAGCATTTATGTAATGTAAAATTTCTTTAAAAAATAAAAAGAATTTTTAAAAAAACAAATTCAACAATAAGAAAACATGCAACACTTTTTTTAAATGACAAAAGATTTGAATGGACACCTCAATATAGAAGATATACAGATGGCAAATAGGCATACAAAATGATGCTGAATATCATTTGTTATTAGGGAATTGCACATTAAAACAACAAAGAGATACCACTATACACCTATTAGAATGACTAAAATCCAAAAATTTGACAAAATGCAGAGCAACAGGAACTCTCATTCATTGCCGTGAGAATGGCACAGAAACTCTGGAAGACTGTTCGGCACTTTTGTACAAAGCTAAACATAGTCTTTCTGTACGATCCAGCAATTATTCTTCTAGGTACTTATCCAACTGATTGGAAAATGTATGTATGAACAAAAACCGGCACATGAATGTTTATAGCAATTTTATATTTAATCACGAAAAACTGGAAACAAGACAAATGTCCTTCCAAAGGTGAATGAATAAATGCACTATGGAAATCCATAAAATGCAGTACTATTCAATGACAAAAAGGAATGAAGCTGTGAAGAAAACATGGATGGATCTTAAATGCATATTGCTAAGTGAAAGGTCTTTATATGATATAATTCCATTTATAAGGCACTCTAGAAGAAGACAAAACTTTAGAGTTGATAAACAGGTAAGAATTTGCCAGAGGTTTGGGGAGCAGGAAAAGTGAAGGAGATGGGATTCAGAGGATTTGACCGATGGTGAAACTGTTCCATATGATACTGTAATTGTACCTCCATAACATCTAGAAGGTTGGGCATTCCCAGAATGGAATGGAAAGTGTGACAAAGTAATATAACTGCATTACAAATGTATGAAATAATCTAACCAAAGGGGATAGGGAGAAAGATGCTGACCTAAATAGCTTTGAAAATGAATGGAGAATGTAAAACTAAAGGCAAAAGGAACTATACATAAGCACTGTAACTCCAGTTGATAAAGTGTGTCCCCACAGGGATCCAGATTAACATCACTATACATGTATAATAGAATTGAACAATTAAGTAAATGGATGACAGGTGGTGGGAGTCAGGCTTCTCACTTGTGGAGACAAGCAAAGGGAATGGCTAGAATGACCCATATGGTACTAGATTAGAGTTGGAAACATTAGTATAAATTCATGTGTAGCTTAATATAAATGCAGATGGATATGAAAATACTTGCAAATACATGTATATACATGGGTTAGTATATCCACATATATTTTTCATTGCTCCATCAGCTGAGGGGGTCTAGAAACAGAGACAACCCAGTAGCAATAAGTACTCCTAGCAGCCAGATCTTGTTTCTCACACCTTTCTCCAATAAAAAGAACTAAGGATCCAAACAGATATGACTACTTAGATAAATATGAAAGATAGTCCTGGAGCATCTTGGAGTGCAAGAAAGCAAAGAAGAACTCAAAAACAAATAAACAAATAAAATGATAAGGGTATATCAAAAAGATCTAGGCACCAACTGAAAGAGTTTACAATGGCCAAAGCTGAAAACATTTGAGTAAGAAAATAAAGTATTGGATTATAGCCAAAAGTATGAAATAATACCTATGAATCCATACTTATATAAATATATTGTTAAATAAACATATGAGGAAGATTAGACAAATCTCCCATGCCAAAGAATTTCAAATAATTTATTTAGATAAATTATGTAGGTATGGAACCTAACTTCCCAGTGTGGGCTGTTATGGTGGCTTCATTTCAAAGAGCACAGTAATGGGGAGGTGGACAGTGGGAGTAAGAAAGAGTAACTTTATAACAGAGAAACCTGGTAAGCACTACCTCAACCAGGAAATCAAGTTTAACATCAAGAGTGATAAGTATTCACATCAACAGTATGAAAATGGCAATGTTACCTCCTTGATCTTCTTCTCCAAACACATTCCCCTAGTTCACCTATGAGAAAACCATTAGACTGATCCCAATTGAGGGAAATTCTACAAAATACTTGACTGGTACTCACAACTATCAAATTCATCAAAAACAAACAAAGAAAGTCGGAGAAACTCTCACAGACAAGGAGAGCCTAATGAGACATGCTGAATAAATGAAAGATGGTATCCTAGAAAAGAAAAAGGACATTAGGTAGAAACCAAGGAAATGTGAATAAACTATGGACTTTAGTTAAAAATTTTGTGTCAGTATCAGTTCATTAATTGTGATAAATGTACCATACTAATATCAGATATTAATAACAGTAGAATGTGGGTATATGGAAACTCTCTGCAATCTTCACAACTTTTTGGTAAACCTAAAACCATACTAAATTTAAATGTTTTCTTGTGAAAAAGAGAGGTCCCACTCACTTCAGCATGCAATTTACTAAAAAAAATTTAAATTAAAACATCCCATCCCATAGCTGGAACAGATATCTTCTCCATATGTACCCAGATGCATGAACCCCCTATGTCAATGCTGATACTGGGACACAGTCGTTATAGAAGAGAGAGCTTTGGTGTTTGATTAAACAGTCTTGAGGTTTTGGTTTTGACTCCAATATTTCCTAATTCAGTATATTTGACCACACAAACCCATTCTATCTATATCTTTTTACTGTAAAATACTGTAACACAACCTATATACTATATGATACTTATATAATATAAATTGTGTGAAAATAATACTTGACACATAGAATGCATTTTTTCTAAACATTTATACAGTGTTTTGCATAGTACCTAGCTCACAAAATAAGCTTAATAAATAGTATCTGTTCTGGCTATAAATAATTTCAATTTATTTAAACAGGAATTATGGTTCTGGTTAGGTTTGGCATGAGATTCGGAAGGCAGATGTGAGGAAGGCAAACAGAAGTCAGTGTAGCATACCAGACACTGGGGTAGCTCATACATAACGTGGCAGATTGGCAAGCTCACCTTGTTAGCATGGTACAGTACCCTAGTGCACATCTCCATCAATTCCTTCAGTTTTTCTGAAACCTGGGCAGCTCTCTGAGGAAGGACACCAGCTTCTTCTGCAAGTTACTCACCAAACAGAGATTTGACATGTGGGAGACTGATACAGGTTCCAGTTTGTCCTAATGGGCCTCAGTTTGTCATCTTGGATTCCAGTGTACTTTTGGTCTTACCCACTTCACTTCAAGCTTCCTTCCCAATACCAGAAGCAGGGGCAATAGTCTTGCAGAGATTTCTCTATCATTCCTATAGTTGTATTAGGCCCAACCCCTGTAATATCTCCCTTATTCTGCATACTGTTAGTGGTTCTGCTTCTTGAATGTGCACCTGAATGATCCACTAGCTAGTAATCTTACCAGTCACACGACCTTGAGCAAGTTACTTAATATCTGTGTACCTGGGTTTTCTAATTTGTAAAATCAGAATTCACTTTATAAGGTTGTTGTTAGGATTAAATGAATGTATATATACAGTGCTTAGGACAGTGTTTGGCGTAAAGCAAACACTCATTAAATATTAAATTATATGTAGTAATAAAATAATTATTCATTATGCTAGCCTTAAGCTAAAAACATTGCATTTGAAAAAGGAATAACATATAGGCATCTCAACACATTATTTCAAAGTCATTTGACTTTACTTGGTCAAACACTCCTGGGCTCAAGACATTCTTGTTGCTTGCAAAGATTTGTAATTGATAGATATTGATGAGCTCTGAATAGTCTGACATGATTTTAAAGAGAAGATTCCTTGGTCATCAAGCTCCCTAACAAAAGAAAAATCAATAAAATCATCTTTAACAGTGGCACAAATGTGGTTACACTGACTGCAATATCTTTGAGTGCAGATACAAGGGATATAAACTTGTTCTCTTGGAAAGAGGAATGTCGCTGAGACAATCCATCCATGGCTTCTCACCTGTAGCCTCCTAAGATCTTTAAGGTCAATGTATGGCCTCGAGATTGTATGTCATTCCCCATACTTAAAAGGACTCTACATCTTCCTTCTTATGCTTCATCCCTTCCATGTTCTCCTTTTCCTCCTCTATTTCCCCATCTCTCTATGCCTACATTTCTATGAGGTTAGCTTCAGTGTATATTTTCCCTTCACTTTTACTACTCCTTCTGATATACATCCATATAATTTCAATTATTTATCCATTATAAAGTTACTATAATATTTATCTTCAGAGGATGCATTATGAATTCCCATATAGGAGAACTCCTGCTTTCCTGATGGCATTATTCTGAGAATTATGCACCAATTTCTATATTAAGGTGACATCTCTGGACTCACAATGGAAATGTTATACAAATTTATGATACTCAACATGCTTTAAATTATTTAATGTCAAAGCCCCTGGACTCTGTCCAAACAATATACCATGAAGCCTATTATGTTTATGTGCATTATAATTTCCTCATTGATCTCTCGTTCCCTCAGTTGGATCATCTATAAAATGGAGATAATAATATGTAGCTGTACATTTCGTTGAGAAGACAAAAACAAAATACAGAAGTAAGCTCAATGACTGAAACACTTTAAGAGATCAATAAATAATGGAAGTAGTGATAGGAATAATGATAGAAGCAATACACATTTTCATTATAATTTCCCTTTTGGGAAAGTTTGAGCTATGCAGACTTCTTTCTGTGTATCTTTCTAGCAATGGTGACAGATTTAGGAAATGGCTTGGGAAAAAAAAATTAGCAGTCTGTCCTGATCAGGATAAAATAAAGAAAATAGATTAGAGAATAGAAGAGGAAAAAGTTTTAATGGGGTGGGGCCAGGTAAATTGGGAAATGTTTCAATAAAGTCTTGGGAAAGGATCATCCTTCAACTATGTCTGTAAGGGATGGGCATCTTAGATTATGTAAGAAGGAATAACTTGGGTTTTGAATGAAGTAATCATAGGAAGAGCCAAGATAACAAAAATAAGATTAAAAAGTATCAATTCAATTATGCTTGAAGCGTGTGATATTTGTGGTAAAGTTAGCCTAAGTGTTATTTTCCAAGCAATTCTGAGAGGTAGAAATCAACCACTACAAATTACAAAATCATGATTGGTCTTACATTCAACCCCAAACACATAGTGTTTCTTCATAGATATATGAAAGCAAAGTATATGATATAAAGCAAAAAAAAATCTCATAAAAATTTCAGGGGATATCTTTAAAATGTTTCTTTCTAATATTTGTACATCACTGGCATTCTCTGTACTTAAAAAGCTCCTTTGCTATTTTGCTATATTTTTAAAAACAAACTAATAGAATTTTCCTAAGATTGAGAAAATCTTCAGCACCCAAACCTCTCAGCCTGTTGTACAATGAGGTCTATTTTATAAAATATGTCTGTCAAGGAAAATGTATGATTGAAAAACAGAGAAACTTAAATCATACAGCTGAGAATGAAATAGTCCAGACTTATATTTCCCCTTACTACTCTCCTGTCCACAATAAATATGATTACTTAGATTTACTTAGTTGTATATATTGTTCTTTCTGTCTTTTGAATATCTATACCTCATAATGTAACTCTTTATTACTTTATCATCTTGTCAATTATTAAGGTGTTTAATTATAAACAAAAGTACAAATACACCTATACACACACATTTATGGTTCTTGTCTCCATAGGTCTATTTGCATATCTTAATTGTTTTCATTCTTTTAACAGCTATGCATGTATCTTCTCTATCTATAGACTTATGTGCTTATCTATTCATGTATCTATCTTACCATACAATTTCATCATGTTTTTGTCTATATGAAATTTCTTATGATAAGAATAGAAAAAAATAGCACAAATCTCATAAAACTGTGATTGCTAATCAACCTAATAACTAAACATTTAATTATACAATCAAATTACAATCTCCAAAGTCCAGCGAATTCAGGAAATACAATCATAAGTCCAGAGTGTACAGAAAACAAAGTTAAAAATAATAATACATATATAGAGAAATCCCCCAATGGCTCTGAATGGCAAGTTTTTAAGAAGTGCATGCCATACAACAAAAGTATATTGACAAAGGTGTCCTGTATTAATTTCCAGCCGAGGCTTCAGAATTTCACAAATGCATGTTTTAGAGCTGTCTTGACATGTAGTTGATTCATTTCTTTGACAGGCGAATATGGGCAAAGGCTGAACTCCATGAGCTTTTACTTCCAATTCCATTTAACTCATGATTTCTTGGAATGGCTATGCAAAAATTATCTCACAACATTGTGGATTTTGATGCCAATTCACAGACCTCTGGACACATACATAGATTGAATAACTTAAGAAAGATTTACCCTTTTGCCGATGGATCAATAGACATGTTGGACCCTAAATATTAATTCTCATAGGAGGGCAATGAGACAAGAAAGGCAATAGGATCATGGGATTGCTGGGTAGAATTCCACCTTGGCTTTGCAACCTTCCATATGCGATACCACGTTTTTACTTGAGTGTTTTTATTTTCCTTATGATAAATGCACATTTACTGATTTGAAAATACTTTCAGTATTTCAAGTATCAAAAAAAATAATTTAAATACAAATTTGAATACAGAAGCCTTATTTTCCTCAGAAGTGCTCTGAACAGCCCTGGATGAAGTATTGGCCATAGGAGTTTTCTCTGGAATAGGGAAGTGGGGTGCACTTTTCAGAGAGGTTAACCAATGAATCAAGAAAGAAGAAGAGCCAAATTGTGAATGAGTAGAAAACATATTTCTGAAGAACATAGTGATACCACCAGGATAATTAAACTGTTTAAGATAATTCCAATGACACATGAACAAGGCCAGACCAGAGGGGGAGGGGGGAATAAAAGGGAAGGAAACAAAATTTTAGCATTAGCTACTGCTGTGAATAAACCTAAAAACTGTCATTTAATTTGTACACAGATGGACTGACCTGGTTTAAAGGCACAGGTTGAGATACAGCCTTAATGTTGCCTCTATTCTTATAGCTATGATGGGTCAATTCTTTAATATAATTTTCTATCTCTTGCCATCTATCTATTCATCTATTTTCTAAACATTAGAGAGTACATTGACATTTTATACTACTATATACTTTTTCCTAAGAACAAGAATATTCACTTAGGTAAGCACCTTAAGTATAGTTATCAAGCTCAAGAAATTTAGCATTGCTATAAAAGTTTGAGTCCTTTCATATATATATATATATATATATATATAAAATCTATTAAAGTTTGGACAAAAGAATCTTAAAATTAAAGAAATTAGGGAAATAAATTGTTGAGTATAAGGTCCTAAAAAGAGTCAGCAACCTGTTGGGGGATAATACAATTGATTAATTGTATTATTGTTTTATTAATAAAATATACTCATAATTTAGGACATACAGAAGAGCAAACATTAAAGCAAGATTTGGTGAGAAGGAACAATCTCCTTCCCACCATAATGTATTCAAATAAACCTTGTTTAATTACCATGATTATACTGCTCAACAAACTTGTTCTCAGACACAAGTCTCTTGGAGAGCTAATGCATTGTGCATTGTTCATAGTTAACTGTCACCCACTCTCCCATTTGGATACTCTGATAATCTGTAAGCCATAGACTATTTAGTGAAATCTTTGGGAACCCCCAAAATCCACATATCAGAAACAACGGTTTCACTTTCATCATAAAATATAATATAAAACTCATTTATAATACCAACCATGTGCATATTCCTAATGGAGATTTAGGTTCTTTACTCAGAATGGAAATCATACCATCCTCACCCCATTTTAGAGATTTCAAATCACAGCTGTGATAAGGCATTCATGTCAGGTAAAACAGCTGGATTGCTTTTGAGGGTGTTTATTTCAGTTCTTATGATTTCTTGCTCATGTTTTCCTAAAGAATTTCAATATTCTTCATCTTTCTGAATCAAATGAGACAAAAAATATAATCAAATCCAACAAGATATGTTTTCCTCCCTTTCTCACTTTGCATTTTTCTCTTTTAAAAATAAAGAGATATGCTTCTGAATACTTTTAAAATCTATTCAAGACAGAGAAAGACATAGATTCTAAATTATAAGAAAGAGGTGTGTTGGTTTAAGACAGTTTGTCAGTATGAACATTCTTTGATCTTTAAAGCTTCTATGAAATTCATTGATTTTTTTAATAACAAAAAAGAATATGAAAATGAATTGATTTAACTAAGATTTGGGGAGTCTTCTTTATTTGAAGGCTAAAATATGCACTAGCCAATGACAAGAATAGCAAGTTAATTCATATAAACTGTAGTCAAAATAGTTTGCAATTTCACTATTTAGCTGCATGCTATGTTATTCATGGCCTTGCATAGAATCATAACTCCATTCTCATTAGATGTGTGCTTCTAAAGCTTTTATAGAGAAAAATTCTATAGTGCTGAAAGATACTTAAAAATAGTTTCTAGAGTATCTGTGTCTCCAAAAGGGGCATACATATATGAGTTTACCAAATTATAATGTGTTAATGCTTTAAAGACTAGAACATGAAATGCCATTTAAATTCAACCCAGTGGTTATCAAATAAATGTGACCCCTTTTGCCTTAAACCATTTTTAATACATAAAATGGAGAATATTTTAACAGATTTATTACATAATCAGAAACAGCTGTGATACATAGGAAGATAAAAGTAATGAGTATTATATAGTTTCCCAGTTCTCTTCCTACCTGTCTGCCTGCAGATTGAACAGTTCAGTCCAAAAGCCATTAGATAATACTGAGCAAGGCAGGAGTCCATGCAAGGAAAGGGAGATGGAGGGAGAGTGGGACAGCAGATAAACGTATTTTGGGGAAATCAAGGGATAGACAGAAGAAGCAAATGAAGACTGAGTTACCACAGGAGGGGAGAGGGGATTATTGATTTAATAAATATATTGAGGATAAAGAGATTCATTTCTTACTGTTGGAGAAAGGGAAAAAAATAAAATGAATCCTGTGGTATTGCTTTAGAATTGAAGGTATAGGTATGAACTTGTGGTTTTTGCAACATAGAAATATTAGATAGATGACAGATAGATACATAGATAGGTGGGGGGGGGATACCTATGTGTGTGTGTCTTTGTATGTGTGTGTACACATCCATGCGCACAAACATTCCTTGACTTTGGGCTATCCACTGAGAAGTTCTAGAAGCAGGGCCACCTCAATAGCAATAAACGCAACCTATGCCCAAACTTTGGTTTCTAAATACCACTCCTTTTAAAGGGAACCAGGTCTCTCTGTATAAATCACTAATTCCAGGGCTGGAATAAGGAAAATACAAAATGAACCCATAACATCTTACAGTGCCAGAAAGTAAGAATGTACCCAAAGATTGATGGGAGTTTGTAAAAGGACATAGAAGCAGCTTCAAAGGCCCATCATATCTAATTCTGAGACAATATAAGCCTTTTGTTAATGATAATAATAATAACTTATAATCCTTTAAATAAAATAAGAATCTAAAAGTCCAAAATAATATAAACAAATGCATAAGTAAATAAATAGGAATTAGAGACAATTTGTCTTTAGGGGAATGCCAACTAATGCATGTAGATGGAATGGTGGAATTAAAATCATCATTTGGAACCTGTCATAAATAATAATTAATTCAGCCATGAAACTTCATTAAATGCTAAAATTATTGGGTAGTAGTTTAATTAGGAAAATGATGCTTACACAAGCTTTAAATATCTGCCCAAATAGTATTAGGTACAAGGAGAAAAAGAATAATTTTACAGAGGAAAAACATGGCGGACACAACTTTAATCAAGTGATCAAAGTTATTGTCACATAAATGGAGTAAATCAAAATCTTGTACCACCTGATGCCATATAATGAAATATTATCTGTGATTGCATTGCCAAAAATGCATATTGTGATTCTAGTCCCAAGGATGTGTCAGATAAATACTACTAAGGAGTACTATAAAATAATTAACTGATAGTCTTCAAGTGTAAAGACCATGATAGTGAAGGAAAGATAGAAGAACTGTTCCAGTGTGCAAGACTCTAAAGAAGCATAATAGCTTATACAAGTATGGTCCTAGGTTTGACCCTTATACTATATTAAGGGAGAATTATTGGGAAAATTTGGGATATTTGACCGATGTCTAGATTCAAAAGCAATAGTGTATCAATGTCCATCTCTTAAGTTTGATGGTTGTATTGTGGTTTCAAGGGAAAATGTTCACAGGGTATGAAATTACTGAGTTCATAGGGGTTGGCATTACTGAGGTATCCATAAGTGATGGAGCATCATGGAGCAATTTATTCTCCAATGGTTCAGCAAAAATTAATTAGACCACATTTGCAACTTTTCTCTAAGACTGAAATTATTCCAAGTTAAAAATAAAGAAAGATCGCACCCAAACCCAAGAACCGTAGTTTCTCCTAACAGCGGTGCGAACAGCAAGCGAGCCTCGTCGCCTTTGGGAGGCTGTGCCGTGCCCCTCAGAGTGAATGTGGAGGTTCTACACCCCCGGGGGGCACTGCGCGGTGTGTGGGGGTGCTGACCGCGCTCCTTTCCCCCCAGACCACGACATTGGTGCCTAGCACCTCGCGGAAGCCTACTCCATCCAGATAATGAAAGTGGAGGAGATAGCGGCCAGCAAGTGCCGCCGGCCGCCCGTCAAGCAGTTCCACGACTCCAAGATCAAGTTCCCGCTGCCCCACCGCGACCTCCGGGGCCAGCACAAGCCGCGCTTCACCAAGTGGCCCAACACCTTCTTCTAGGGGACCCCGCCTGGGACCAGCCCCGATAAACCAGCGCAACCCTCAAAAAAATAAAAATAATAAATAATAAGTAAAAAAATAAAAAAATTAAAAAAAAATTTTTTTAAAAGAAAGAACACAACAGAAATCGAGCGTATTTTACAAAGGCCTCCCTCCAAAAGAGGATTTGAGGGTGTTTACCATAAAGGGACACATTTAAAAAGAAAAGATATAATGCTAGTGGAAACAGAAGATAGGAGAATGAAAATAATACATAGCCACATGTTTTTCAGAAAGCTGCTGATAGAAATTTTGTAAAAATTCTAACATTTTTGGCTGAATTCTTGTTCACAGAGAGTAAGTTCACTTGTGACATTATTAACTGGCCTTCATAATTGCTTCAGGGATAAGACTTTGGAAAGCAGTGAGATTTGCCTTATCAAAATATATTTTATTCATAAGTCTTCTCTTGAAATTGTCATCTGATATTTCCATTAATATTATTTTTGCTGGAGCATGCATTCTCCTTTTGAGTTTACCACCAGGAAACCCAGAGTCAATTTAGTTACTCTATTTAGCCTCTACTGATATACTCAGCCCGTTATCAGCACATGGCTCCCAGTTAATTTTTTTATTTTTACTTGAATTTCTATGCAACATAGTGTTCTTATGTATTTAAAGTGCTTATATTCCTATCTTGAAAATTGTATAATACATCACTCAGACTTCTCCTTGTACAATTCTCATCTCAGTTATTCAATTTAATTTGCAAAGTATTGGTCAAAAGTACTACCACCTGGGAAAACATATACTATTATATATGTGCAACAGAATTATAGCACTCACATAAACAAAATTCTATAAAGATATTATCAAAGATCATTGGAGCATACAGTTTAAGCCCATGGGAGCTACAGCCAGATGCTTAGACTTACATGCTAGCTCTTCTACTTCATATATGGCTTTGCATTTTCCCCATTTTTCTTATTAAAAATAAAGACGGGTAGGAAGGTTAATATCAGCACTAATATAAGATTTTTGTCGATATTAGAATCATTTAACACAGCTTCTGGCATATTGTGACTTTTTTCAATACATATTGAACATCATTAGAGTCTTATATCTCAAAGAAAACCTCCAGTGTCATGTTTTATATAGCCACATACCAACAAAGCAACAATGCATATCAACTTAGGTGCTACTTGTTTTTTCATCCCTTTATCCCCACTCTCATCAATATATTCTTTTGAATAAAATAGGGCAAATTCCAATATATGCATTTGTGAAGCTTAAAGTTAAGGCTTGTCAAGCAATATTTCATTGACCAAGACATTCATATCATACAGACATTTTTGCTGAATAATATTAGGAGAAGTAATACAAAGAGGGTAGGTTGGAAAGAAAGTATATATTTGAGGAGTCAATTCTATGCTAGCCCAAGCCAGCACTTTAAATATACTTAATGAATTTTTCCAACCATGCTTTTAGGAAGGGATTATCATTAACAATATACAGATAGAGAAAGTGAGATTTAGCTGAGTTATGTTGCTTGTCCATGTAGAACATGTATTTGGAGCCAAATAACCTGAAAAGCTATGTCAAACCCAAATAAATAGTTCATTTGACCTAAACCCATATTTAGACTTACAGAGTTAAAACACCCCCATACCCAATGTACTTTGGCATACAAATTATACATCTAAAATTTTTGGAACTTTATAAAAATGTACATAAATTTCCACTGAAAAACCAACTTTGACAATGCTAGTTTGGGATCCATAGTTAAGATCAGACAAGGCCGCATATCACTCTTTACACAGTATTGCTATAAAAGTGAATTCTCATCAAGTTCTGAAATTCACAGTAGAATATAAAAGAGCTGTGTCTCCAGCTTCCAAATAAGATATTTCTAAAATAATTTGGCTGCCATTTGGGCAAATATATACGTGTGTTTTGTCTTGACAGCTTGTCAACTGGCAGACAGTTCTTGAACATCACATTCATTTCAATTTAATATTGCTAAATTTCTCAATTAGAATTTTATTTTTCACTCTCTGCACAATGAAATCCCCAAGTTCTTGCTGGCATTCCTCAGAGTGTACAGGTGCAGGTGCTGGCATTTCTGCAGTAGCAAAGGAAGAAAAATGAAAGGAGGAGGGAGGGGAAGGAAGAGACAGGCTGAGAGAGAAGAGAGGTAATGGGGAGAGAAAGGAGATAGCAGCTGACCTTCATCCCGATATTCACCTTCATGAGAAATGAAGGGAATAATTCACACTTGACAATAAAATAGTGCAGCTGCTTCTGCTTC
>PVKH010008270.1:0-19608 GCA_004027955.1 Chaetophractus vellerosus | reverse complement strand
AGGTACCAGGGATTGAACCTGGGACCTCATACATGAAAAGCAGGCATTCAACCACTGAGCAGAGAGGTCTTAATGAGGCAGTATTCTTTTTTCCCTTTTCTTTTTGGGAGCAAAATTGCTTTGTAAAAGTCAGTAAATAATTAGGCTGCGGGGCCCGGCTAGATAGCTCAGTGGATAATTAGGCTGCGGCCATCAACAAGAAAAAAAAACAAACAACAATCACAGAGAAGTGGGAGAATTAGATTTCCACAGTTACAACAACACAATTCTCAGAATATCAGTTCTCAACAAAACAGTTACAAAACATACAAACAACAGGAAAGTATGGCCTAGTCTCAAGAAGAAGAAAAAATAGAATTTGAAAGAAACCGTCACTGAGCAGCTCATATATTGGAACTGTCAGTCAAACACTAATAGTTAATTGTTTTAAATATATTCATTGAGCTAAAGGAAACCATGGACATAGAATTAAAGGAAATTAGGAAAGCATTATCTGAACAAAATAGATAGAAATTATAAAAAGGCATGAAACAAAATTCTGGAGTTGAAATGTACAATAGCTAAAATGAAAAACTCACTAGAGAGACTCAGCAGCACAATTGAGCAGGCAGAAGAGGATAAGTGAGCTTGAAGACAAGGCTATTGAAATTATTCAGTGTGAGGAGCAGAAAGAAAAAAGAATGAAGAAAAATGAACAGAGACTGAGGATCCTGTGGGACACCAGCAAGCATACCAACATATACATCATAGGATTCCCAGGACTAGAGAGAAAGGGGTAGAAAAAGTGTTTGAAGAAATAATGGGGCCGGCTAGATAGCTCAGTGGATAAGAGCACCAGTGTACCACATGGGAGGCCCCGGGTTCGGTTCCCAGGGACCTCTCCTAGCGGGCAGATGGCCTTGAGAAAGGCAAGCCGCCGTGGGCAAGGCAAAAAGCCGCCACAGGCAGGGCGGAGCCCCCACAGGCATGGCAAAGTCACCCGTGAAACACGGAGCTGCCGCCTGCAAAGCGCGGAAGCTGGGCAGCCCACAAAAACACGGAGCACTGCTGCCCGCAAAACATGGAGCGGAGCCGCCCGTGAAAGCAGAATGGAGCCACCCATGAACGGAGCGAGCCGCCTCCGCGGAGGGCCAACTCGGCTTGTCGCCACAGAGACGGGGGGAGACAAGAAGCAGACATAGAAAAAAAAAATCACAGAAGAATGGACACACAGCAAGAGCAAGCAGAAAGGAGGGGGGGATATGTAACCAAAAAAAGAAATAATGACCCAATACTTCCCAAATCTGATAAGATACATCCAAGAAGGATACAAACTCCAAGCAGGATAAACTCGACATGATACATTATTGTGAAATTGTCAAAGTCCAAAGACGGAAGATTTTGAAAACAGCAAGAGAGAAGTGACTTGCCATGTACAAGGGATCCTCAATAAGATTAACAGTGGATTTCTCGTCAGTAACAATGGGGGCCAGAAGACAGTCAGATAACCTTTTTAAGGTCCTTAAAGAAAAAAAAAACAAAAAACTGTTATCCAAGCACTCTATGTCCATCAAAATTATCCTTCGAGAATGAAGAAATCAAGACATTTACAGATAAATAAAAGCTGAGGGAGTTCATTACCAGAAGACCGGCCCTACCAGAAATGCTAAAGGGAGTCCTTCAGGCTGAGATAAAGGACACTAAACAGTAACATGAAGCCATAAGAAGAAATAAAGAACAGTGGTAAAGGTAACTACATAGGTAAATTTAAAAACCTTTATTATTATACTTTTGGGTTGTAACTTCCTCCCCATCAGCACCCTATATGACTTAGAAAGGAAATGTACAAAGCAGTCATTAAAATCTATGTTAATGGGCATAAACAGTGCATAAAGATCTAATCAGAGACAATAACATAAAAGGGGAAGGATGGAAATGTATAGGAGTAGAGTGTGTGTATACTACCGAAACTAGGTAGATATTATTAAAGCTAGGTTGTTATTAATTTAAGATTTTAATTGTAATCACAAAGGTAACTACAAAGAAATAGTTAAAATAGAGAAAAATAAAGAAGTGAATCAAAATGTCACAAGAGAAAAAGGCAGTAATGGAGTAATTGAGGAACAGAAATCATATAAGACATACAGAAAACAAATAGCTAAATGGCAGGTGGAAGTCCTTCCATATCAGTTATTACCTTAAATAAATGTTCTATTAAAAGCTGAAATTTGCAGATTGGATGAAAAAACATATACCATCTGTATGTTGTCTACAAGGGACTCACTTAAGATACAGAGAAACAAAGAGTTTGAAAGTAAAAGGGTGGAAAAGAATATGTCGTGCAAATAGTAATCAAAAGAGAGCCAAAGTGACTCTATTATTGTCAGACAAAATAAACTTAAGCATATTATATATTGATGAAAGTTTCAATCCAACAAGATGTAGTAATGATAAATATACACTCTCATAATAATAGAGCTTCAAAATATAGGAAGCAAATATTAACAAAATTGAAAGTAGAAGTAGATAATTCTACAATAACAATTGGAGACTTCATTGTACCACTTTCAATAATTAAAGAGAATATCTAGACAGAAGATAATAAGAAAATAGAAGACTTGAACAAGCGTGTAAACCAATTAGACCTAACAGGCATATATAGAACACTCCACCCAAAAACAGCAAAATACATACTCTCTCAACTGCACATGGATCATTTTCCAGCATAGACCATATATTAGGCCACAAATAAAATCATAGTAAATTTTGAAAATATTGACATCATATAAAGTATCTGTCTTCACAGTGGAATGAAGCTAGATATCAATAACAGAACAAAAACAAATCTACAAATATGTGGAAATTAAACAACTAAGGGGCCAAAGGAGAAATCAAAAGCAAAATTAGAAAATACTTAAAGACAATTGAAAATGAAAACATAACATATCAAGACATATGGGATGCAGCAAAGGCATTTCTGAGATGGAAATTTATAGTTATAAGTGCCTACATTGAAAAATAAGACCAAATATCATTAACCTGACTTCATACCTACAGGAACTAGGAAAAGAAGAGCAAACTAAACCCAAAGTTAGGAGGAGGTAAAAAGATTGGAGATAAATGAAATAGAGAATAGAAAAACAATAGAATCAAATGAAACCGAAAGTTGGTTCTTTGCAAAGATGAATAAAATAGACAAATCTTTAGACAGATTGACCAAAAACAAAGTAAAATCAGTAATAAAAGTGGGGTCATTACTATTGATCTTACAGAAATAAAAAGAATTGTAAGAGAATACTGTGAACAATTGTATGCCAATAAATTAGATACATTGGTAAAATGAACATATTCCTATAAGCACACAAACTATCAAAACTAATCTAAAAGAAATAGAAAATTTCAACAGATATGTAAGTGAAAAGATTGAATCAGTAATAAAAACTCATTCTTTGAGGACAGCACTACTATAATACTAAAGCCAGATAATGGCAGCACAAGAAAGTTGCAGAGCAATATATCCCTTATGAATATAAATGCACAGATCTTCAGCAAAATACTGACAAACTGTATCCAACAGTTTATTTAAAAAATTATACACCATGGCCTAGTGGGATTTATCCCAGGAGTACAAGGATGGTTCAACATAAGAAAATCTGTTGATGTAACACACCACATTAATAGAAGGAACGGAAAAAAGAAACGCATGATCGTCTTGATGCAGAAATGCCATTTGAAAAAAGTCAACATCCTTTCATGATTAAAAACACTAAAAAAAAGAATAGAAGGAGACTTTCTCAATATGATAAAGGACATTTATGAAAAACCCACAGCAAACACCATACTCATTGGTGAAACTGAAAGCTTTCCTCTAAGATCCGGACAAGACAAGGGTGCCTGTTCTCACCACTGTTCTTCGACATTGTTGTGGACGTTCTGCTCAGAGCCAACAAGTCCAAGCAGAGAGGTAATAGCAAACACAACAGAATAAACTTCCATGTTTTGTAGTTATTTTCTGCAGCTTCTGTAACAAATTACCATGAACTTGGTGGTGTAAAACAACAGAAATTTATTCCCTCATAATTCTGGAGGTCTTAATTCTGAAATCAAGGTATTGGGAGGGCCACATGTCTGGAGGTTCTCTTGGTGAGAATCTGTTTGTTGCTTCTTGCCTCTTTTGCTTGGCATTCCTTGACTGTATTACTACAATCTGCCTCCCCTCTTCACATTACCTTATCCTCTGTGTGTGTGTTAAATCTTCCTCTGCTTTTCTCTTATAAGGACACTTGTGATGGCATTTAGGGTCCACTTGGATAATTCAGGATAATCTCCTCATCTCAAAATCCTTAATTGCATCTACAAAGAGCCTTTTTCTAAATAAGGTAGTATTCATAACTTCCAGGGATTAGGATGTGAACGTATCTTTGGTGCTATTGCTAGCCTACCACACTATTGTTCTCCTGATACTTTTTTATTTATTTATTTCTCCCCAACCCATCCCATTGTTTTTGCACTCACTGTCTGCTCTATGTGTCCATTCGCTGTGTATTCTTCTGTTGTCTGCTTGTCATCTCTTTAGGCAGCACTGGGAACTGATCCTAGGACCCTCCAGAGTAGGAGAGAGGCACTCAATCTCTTGTACCAACACTGCTCCCTGGTCTGCTGTGTCTCTTATTGTCTCTTGTCTGTGTCTCTTTTTGTTGCGTCATCTTGCTGCGCCAGCTTTCCACTTGGGCCAGCGCTCTTGCACGGGCAGCACTCCTGTGGGGGCCAACACTCCTGCACGGGCCACCTCTCTGCTTGGGCCAGTTCACCACGCGGGCCAGCTTGCTTTCACCAGAGGCCCCAGGAATCGAACCCTGGACCTCCTGTATGGTAGACAGGAGCCCAGTTGCTTGAGCCACACCTGTTTCCCTCTCCTGGTACTTAAGATATGTAATTAGCATAGATTTTCATAACTAGAAGCTGAGAATACTTGTGAAGTAAAGGAGAGGGGATTAAGAAAAATATTATACTCTTCGATATAGTGTAGTGATGAGAATCTCTGACCAGGGTTGGAAGACCTGCTCTCTTTGCCAAGCTCAGCAGCTCTCAAGCTGTGTATCCATGAGCAAATGATTTAACTTTTGTGGTTAGTTTTCTTATTTGTAAAATATGTGGCTAATCCCCCGAAGTCCTTTCCAATTGCATTCCAAATTCTATGAAATTAAGGAAGGAAGAAGAGGGCTCTATATCCTACCCTGAGAGAACAGAAATTATGTCAAAGGCAAATAGGTTCTTTTTAGTGAGAATCTTACAAATTATGCTTTGATCACTTTGATTATAGAATGACGTCAACTAAGGAGTCTCCACAGTTTTGCTAAGAGTTCTCCCTAAAGTGTTGCGTTTTGTGTTATCCTTAAATGGGAAATTAAATGTACAACTGATACCTGAGCAGGATAAAAGAATGCCAGCAGGGGGAGTATCAGGCAAAAGTAGGCTGTGGAACCATCTAAGAAATGTTCCTCTCCCAAGACAGTTTTATTACTTGAAGCCTCAAGTTTGGTACTAATCAGTTAATTTCAAATTTACAGTTTTTCATTAGTCCTTTTACTTCTGGATTAAGGAGAACATGTTGAAAGATAATTGACCATTTAAACTATTAAATGTTGACCACCAAATCACAAAGAAAGATGCCCATTAAATGATATTTGAGAGGCACTGTGGAACCTGGATTTAGAGCCTAAAGTTCTGGGTTTGAGTCCCAGATCTCACCTTACCTTATCATGTGGCTTTGCGCTAGTAACTTTACTTTTTTGCATCTCTAAAAATTATCAACTATTTTGCATTTCCAAAAATTATCAACTATTTGATAAAAGTCAGGTAGCCTACATTCATATTTAAATAGAATTAATCAAGATTATTCAAAATAGATCACTGTCGCTGGACTTGCAGATTGTGTTAAATTGTCTTGGGATAAGTACTGAAAATACGTGGATTTTATTTTTTCTGTCAGTTTACTTTTTTTTTTTTTTTTTTAAGATACTTAGATTACACAAATGTCACATAAAAAATATAGGGGATTCCCATATTTCCCACTCCCTACACCTCCCACATTTTCTGTCAGTTTACTTCTGTGTCAGAGGATGGACTGGAAGAAACAAGTCCAAATGGTAAAATGTTTTAAATTTTCTTAAAATGCTTGGCAAAGAAAAAAAAAATGCTTGGCCAGAAGCTTTTGCAAAATAGGCTGTGCAAGTAGTTAACACTTCTTCAGTGCTTTTTTGAATGTGTTTTAATCATGCTTAGTACTAACTGGGATACTTTTAGTTTTAGGCTACCATGAACTGAAAACTAATTAGAAAGAAAAGACAGTCTGATAGTCTCTATTAGAGATGATAGTTGTGTGTTTGGGACAGGGGATTCTGTCTCTTCCTTCTCCTCCTCCTCCTCCCACCACCTCACCCCCGCCTTTTTTAAACTGAAAAGTAGCCTTTCAAGGGGTAGAAATCTAAGGGCTCCTTATCTGTAAGTAGCACCTGTGTTCACTTGTATGGATGTGATATTAAAGTGTAAAGTGTTTCATTCCTTGCTTATCTTTGTGGTTTTGTTTTGCTTTGTTTTGTTTTTTACTGGGAGGTCCTGGGGATCAAACCCAGGTCCCTCCATATGGGAGAGGGACGCCCAACAATTTGAGCCACATCCACCCCCTCCTTGCTTATCTTTGAAGGGAACTTTTTAACACAGACTTCAAGATGATGTTCCTTGATCCAGTTAACAAATCTTATAAAGAATTAAAGTTGTGACATAGGCATCCTTGGTGAGAAATGGGAAAAGCAAAGATTTTATTCTTTTGTGCCTGTAAATATTGAAGGTTCTTAATGAACTGGATTTATATAAGTAAATATTAAAGGGAATCAAGAATCTGGAAATTGTACTTGCCTAAACAAATTTATTTATTGAATGCCTGCTATGTACTATAAATACTAGAAGAATTTATGGCCATTGTGGAACTTAACAAAATTATTACCTGCCAGATTGCAGACCACAGATATCCGTCAAAAGAGTAGTTTTGAAGAACTTTTTAATTATTGACCAATAACGAAGCAAGGAACTCTTTCACTAATAACTTAGAACTATATAGGGAATTAATAACTAGTATTAAAAAAGTAGTATAATAAGTAGCATAAAAAAAGTATAAAAAAAACAATCTTTTTTTAGGAGACCCTTAAAATGGCAATCACCACATTGAAGAAGAACATTTTTTTAACCTCAGGAACATGTTATACCATGAGGCCAAAGCAGTGTACCATAGAATTGTTAGAGATTTAAAGAAGGAAAAGGAATAAGTAGCCTAAGGCAATATAAGGCATGTAATTTTTAAAGGGAGAAAGGTATGTTCAATTCTTCATAAAGGGGTCGGGGGAAGCATCAGGCAAGGGAATCCAGAGTCTTGGGTCCTACCACCGGTTCTGCTACTTAAAGACTTCTTGTGGCAATGCCTTCACTTCTTTGGTCATAGTTTCCTCAACTCTAAATAAGGATTAGCTGTAGCAATCAGAAATACTGTATATCCCTTGTAGCATCTTATGTTATGTATTTTCTTGCATTACTAGAGATACTAATTTTTGTCCAGAAGAGTGATTCAGGGGGTAAAGGAGGATCACCACAATTTAAACTACTTTTTCTTCAAAGTTGACATTTTTCCCTGAGGAAAAAGTTTGGGGAAAGAATACAGAATTAATGTCCAATTTTAGCTTAATGTCTTGAAGAACATATTTGTAAAAACATTTCTAAAATAATGTACTTAAACATTTTACTATAAAAATGTTAAAATATCCAACATTGTCCCTTTGTATCTGCTTTTGATTCTTAATCACAGTATATTTATGTTCTTCTAATAAGCTGTAGTTAATGTAAAAACATTTTTCACATTTTCAATAAGCTTGTATTGAAATATCTTACAGTTTTCATTTTAATATGGAATGTTCAATTATAGGATTATAGCTTAGTAAAACCATTTTCCACATGTTGGTTGTTTCTAATATTTAATTTCTGTCAATAACAAATTTGTATTATATATATATTTTAAATACAGTTAGCTTTCCCCTCCTTTGTTTAATTCTTGTGATATATTACCCAAGAAAAGTTATTCAGTTTAGGCCATGGCCAGTTTTATGACCTTTTTTTATACTTTATCTGGAGAACAGTCTGAAGATACGTATGATTTTACAGCTGTGCCCAAGTGTTTCTCATCTCCGGTGGCCCATATAACTTTAAGTTTTGTTGATCAGATTTATTTTGGTAATTTAATAGGTATGAAATGGCATCTTAAAAATATTAAAATTTATATTTTTCAATTAGCGAGACAACCTTTTTCTCCAAGTGCTCATTTGATCTTTGTGGTAACTTAAACTGCCTGTTTGTATCCTTTGACAGGTGCATTTCTTAGTCATTGCTTGGTGCACAGTAGATCAGTAAATGTTAAATTGGTTGGGTTTATATTGTATGCATTAAGCTTTATCTATGATAATTATTGCAGACATTGCCTCTTTTCTAACATCCTTTTAATCTTAGATTTGTTGTTTTTCATTGCATAATTTTTTTTTACATAATTGGATCTGTTTGTTTGGTGCATATGCTTTCTGCAGTTCATAAATTTCTCTCTTTTCAGTGAATGACATAAACAAACTATTCTGTTTTCTCCAGAATTATTTGAATGCTTAGCTCTTCATATATTTAGAATTAACCATAGTGTATGGTGTGGATATGTTTTCTCTACATTGATACTCAGTTTTTTTCTAAAAATAGTTTTCAAATACCAATTTTTCTCCATTGATTTCATATTTTAAACACTTTAAATTTGATCATTGTTTTTGGCATTTCTAGTCTCTTTAAGGCATGTAGTTGTACTTCAGCCTGCAACAGTTTGCCATATCTTAGGCAAATTGTTTAAATGTCTGAATCCCTGTTGCCCGAGCCTGTAATATGAGGATGATAAATGTTTCTCTTATTCTTCCCACTATAATTGATTATAAAAACTGGTGTAGGGCAGGTCTTCCTTAATTGCTTCCATTACTCTCTCTCCCCCAAAATATACATTCTTATTTTTGCCTGATTTTCAATAAGAAATTTGTAGGTGTTGGAATAAACCTTTGATTTTTTTTTAAACTAATGTCTTTATTTTATAGATTATGAAGTCCAAATTCCTATTTACTATCATCCCCACCAACACTTACTGCTAGTAAGTACTATTCAACAAGAGCCCACGAAAATATTTTCTTATATTTTGAAATCATTTTTTCTGACTTTGCTTTAGAAAGGCTCCTATTTTATAAATTAGAATTTGTTTTGAACAGGTTTTATGTTGGACTTTATGTTTTGTGCTTTAGGTGTTAGGATACTTGTTTGTGAATTAATTGGTAAATCCTCTTTAGACAGACAAGTTATGTATGTATAACAGTACTTGAAGCTGTGGCCTTAAAGCATTAGAAAAGGGCATTTTAAAAATTTCCATTCTTGAAGGCATATACATAATAACTACTTTTTCAGAATTACTTTTAAGTCCTGAAGTAATCTACATTTAATAAAAATCTTAAGTTATGATACACCACTTTTTTATAGTCTTCAAGTTACTATTGTTTATAATTTTTATTGCTGTGATATTTTTTAATTTTAGGAAGGATGCTGTTAATTTCCTTTGGGATACTTCTGTAGCCTTTTCTATGGTTTGCTCTAAAAGTGTATATAAGGCTTTGAAAGGAGAATTAAATAGACTTCTAAAATACGGTGTAGTTAATGATCAAATTTGTGGACTACCTGTTTTCTATGTAGAACTGTATCAAAGATATTCAGTTAACCCCTGGATATCTCTGTGTACACTTTGCTACCAGCATGTTCCCATTCCAGAACCCGTAGTTAGACTGTTTTTCTCTATTTAGATTCTTCTTTTGAAGTTGTAATTAAGAGTGATACATACTTTGTTTTCATTAAGAACAATCTTTTATCCTATGCCTTAAAAAATACATACTTAGTTACATGTGTATATAAATATATATATTTTTAATTTTTGCCCTTTTTCTTAAGAACTAAAATAATACACTTAAGTAACCTAAGTTCAATCTTATGTCTATTTAGTATTTATTTAGAGGGTATATAGTATGTTGAACTTAATACAAAACAGATTATGAGGTAGAAATCTAATTAGAATCTTTTTTTTTCTTTTTAAAGATTTATTTATTTTATTACATATCTCCCCTTCCCCCCCGTTGCGGCGACGCGCCGAGACTTGGTCACTGCGCAGGCGCGGCTTTCCCCGCTTGTGGGCGGCTTCTGCTTCCATCACGGCCGGCTTTTCAGTTCGCGGGTGGCTGGCTGCGCTCGATTTGCAGGCGACCTGCCCTGCCGGTGGCAGGCTTTTGCCTATCCGTGGCAGCTTTTTGCCCTGCCCATGGCGGCTCCGGCCCGCCCATGGCGGCTTGCCATTCTCAAGGCGGTCTGCCCGCTAGGAGAGGTCCCCGGGAACCGAACCCAGGGCCTCCCATGTGGTTTCCCAGCGAGCTCTTTATCCACTGAGCTATCTAGCCAGGCCCCTAATTAGAATCTTAAAATATTTCTTACCAATTATTTCCCTTCTAATTTCTAAGGATTAAAAATAAAATTTTTGCCGGCCATATTACAAAAGGATCCTGCTTTATTTTTGACCATGTGAAATCACAGTAACATTTAAACTTGTATGATCTTTTTGAATCAAACCAGAATTCCCATTTTTTCATTGTCAGCATTTACAGGTAGGGAAATGTAGAGTCTTAGGAAATACTATTTCTAATCTCAGTGTCGATTTCTGTCCATAAAGGCATATAGATACTAAATCTCTAAAAAAGATGATAAAACAACAATTGGTATTTAGAAACCAGTAGTAAGAATTGAAACTAGAATTAAAACTAGAAAATTACTATTCAAATGCCCAAAAAGTACTTAAAACAAAAGATTAACTCTAAAACGTGTTTTGTAATTTCATCAGGTATTTGACTATATTTTAATTATATTTGTTCTAATTTCATTAAGAATCCACTTTCCATGTCATAACTTGTATTTTAAAAGAAGAACCTCATTGAATATAGAATGTCACATTGCATTAATGGTAAAAGAAAACACTGGATTAAAATTCTAGAATTAGATTAAATTGTAGAATTAATACATGGAAATTAGAATACAAAGGTTTGTATAGTAATTGTGTACTTTTATTATCAAATACTGGAGCACTGCATTTATGTTATAGAACATTTTCATCTGGTTGCTAGTAAATGTGACTTTTGTAGCGGGTGCCACTTGCAGAAAATGGTGTGAGATTTTAATAAAAGTTTTACCACATTGATAAATGCTAGGAACTTGTAACAAGTACTTGCATTTTTATATTTACTATATTCTTATATTTCAGTCTTTCAGAATATAAATTATTGGAAGAAAGGAGTATCCTACAGAGTAAAGGAAAGACATTTTAATTTAAAACTAAGAGAAATAAAAGCTTGTAAAACATAAAATATTACATCTTTCACAGTTGTGAATCAGTTTCCCATCACATTTATTATGCTCTTTTGAGTAGTGCGAAACAAGTGCAGGGAGATAGCTCATTTGAGCTTTAGTTATTGCACTCTGTAATTCTGTAGTAGCAGTTATCTGCGTCATGTAGGCTGAGCACTTAGCTTTTGAGGCCCTGTGCATGAACTACACGTGAGTGAATTGAACATCAAGTGATTCTGACCTCTAAACTTTTTTTATTTTGATATTCTAGATCAAGACAGGTAGCAAAACTGTGTTAGAGTATCTCGTATCCCTTACACCATATTTTCTCTCATTTTCCTGTTCTGGAGTTCGGGTCTAAAATAGTGTGTTGTATTGCAGCAAGCTAGAGCAGAAGTAGAGTGGTAGTATATTGGCACAACTGAAGTTTTTGTGTTCCTGTTCATGTTCTTCACCTATTTTCATTACTGCTGCAATAATAAGATTCCATACTTGCTTTTTTGTTGTACATGTTAAATTGGTTATTGTGGTTGTTAGAAATGAAAACTGGCTGACTTTAATTAAAAGCATAAGCAATCACATCTATTTGGGAGAAGTTTTAGTCTCATTTTTGTTGAATAGAATTGGATATATAATTTTTAAAAATATATTTAGTTTTCTAGTATGTCTGTCTCTTGCCAGTAGGGCACAGTAAGATGGTCTTACTGGTAAATATGGGGCTTAGGATCCTATTTTTCTTTTTTCTTTTTTAGTTTGAAAATCAGGACAGGAAGAGCAGAGTCTGAGAAGGTAAAGATTTTGCTTAAGTAACTAGGCAGTTTATTTTTGATGCTCAGTTTCAGAATTAGCTAGCTTTATATGATTATTTTTCCTAAGTCTAAAATTCAGGCTATCACTTTACTTATATATTTTCATTGTTAAAATAGTTACAGAAATAATAGTTTTCCTTTAAATTATTTACATCTAGACAGTTGGTTGTGAAAGTATTTGATATTCTGTCTTGTCCTATTTAAAGTGATTTTGTGTGTCTTTGCTAACAGTTATGTAAATGTTCCACATTAAAGCAGGTTAGATGTTATCATAATTTACTGACATGCTAGGAATAGTCTTTATCATTTTTCATGTAGCTCTAATCCTAAAAAAAAATTGTTTTAGTTATCTGCACATGACTGTCATTATAAAATGTTAAATGCATTAGGCACTATAGTAACCATGTTTTAAATACAGCAGAAGTGGTTCCACGTGTTAGGTTTTGCAAGTCATTGTGTACACCTATCTTGACTTGGTGCACCATTTCAGTTTTGAAAAGCCACGTGCAAGTTTGAGATTTGGAGATTGGAACTCACGTAGAAAGCTTGGGGTAGCAAAATATTTAAAAAACTATTCTCTGATGGCCTCAATGATAATGCTTTGAGAGTATATAAAACTTTGAACCTCTCCCCCTTTTTTTAAAGCAGACTGTGAAGATTGCTGGGATTGACTTGCAGTCCGGTCACATAAGCATAATAAAGAAAGATTGCTCCTCATGGAAGAAGAGCAAGATTTATCAGAGCAACCAGTAAGTACTTCCTTAAACAATTTAAAGTTGATTGTAGAAAAATGAATCTTTTAAGAGATTTTTAAGTATTATTCGGTTATATTTAGTAGATTCCAAATTTAGAAATAAAAATAAGACTCCTGAATACTTCTAAGAAAAACAGGTTGCTAAATTCTTATTTTGAAATAATGAATTTTGAAAATAATGAGTCTTTAAAAAATTTTTAGTATTACAAAGTGAGTATTGTATTTGGAAATGTCATAAAAAATCAGTAGTTAGTCTTACAGTTTTTAGGAAATAAAAGAAGGCATCTATTTACCAGAATCAGCCAGACAGTATATTACCATTTCTGCCAGAAAATTTGGAAATGGTTGAACGCCTGCTTTCCATGTACGAGGTCCCAGGTTCGATCCCTGGTACCCGCCGATATAGCTCAGTGGTTGAGCACCAGCTTCCCACATATGAGGTCCTGGGTTCAATCTCCGGCCCTGGCACCTTAAAAAACAAAACAAAACAGGGAGCCAATGTGGCTCAGTGGTTGAGTGGTTGGACATTTGAGATCCATGGTTCAATCCCTGGTCTTGGTACCTTAAAAAAAAAAAAAAAAGTATACTCCCAAAACAAAACAAAACAAAACGCACCCTAGAAACTAGATTAAATTCTTAATTTCTTTTTTAAATATTTAACTTAATAAATAAATAAAATTATTTTAAATGTCCCCAGCTGATAGGGATTTAAAGCCTTGCCATCGCTTTTTTGCTTTTTGACTCTTTAAGATTTAAGAAAGGAAAGAATTTAAGCCGACTTTTATATTAAAGGGCTTTTTCCTTTTGTATTGAGTTTCTTTTTTAGAAGTTAGATAAATATTGCTTCAAATTGCCATCCTGAGTGGGTCTTTTGCATTTCATATTGAGAGAATATAGAGTGATGCATATTTACCTTTCTTTATGAAAATCCAAACCAGAAAAATGTGACTTTTGAAAGTAGATGAGATATGTGTTTCATGTTCTAGATGTATTCTTACATCTCAAAAGGATGTGGGCACCAGCCTCCATTTAAATAATGAAGTATTTAAAAGTATATTTTTTATTTAAAAAGACATTTTAAATATTTTTAAAATTTAAATTTTTTTTTAATACTGAGAAATGCATAGTGATGATTACTTTGCCATTATTCTTTTAGCCCTTTCAGTTGAGATAAGTAAAACCAGGAAGACATAAACAACTGATAAAAAGACTTTTCGAAACACTTGAAATGTCAGCCCCTAACCCTGGTGGGACATTGATAATCAGGTAAATGGTAGGGTTAAAATCATCCTTAGCAGGATGTATGGGATAAACACGATAGGAACGAGTAGTATGTACCAACGAAAATTCTGTCGTTGAGTTTTAATGTAGCAAGACAAAGATCTAGTCATATTTTCAAAAGACTTATCTGTTAAAATACGTTGAAATAGTATTGTTGTTAGTTACTCCTTACCCATTTACTGTAATGAAAGTTGTGAGGCCGACCTGCTGGCGGTCATCTTTTCTTCCCTGCTTCATTTCCTTGTTGTTTATTCAACTTTGTTAACATGATGTGCAAAATCTAGTGTTACTTCAGAGGAAGGTGAGAAATTGAAATTCTTTAAACACAAGTATTATGCTGACTGTAAATGTTGATTGTCAGGGCATTATTTCCTTATTAACTGTCTAAAATAGTTACGAATAGGTAGAGTAAATGTCAAACTTAGAGATAAACAACTTTTTTTCAGGCTGTACTATAGATCTTAAATTGAGTGGAAAGAATGGTCCTATCCTAAGTTGATGATGATAAATTAAACAAAGATTTTTACCCTACCATTTACCTGTATATAGTGAGAGATGTTATTGACAGGTATTCCTCATCTCTCTTACTCTACTTTTTTTAATTATCCCTTCTCTTGTTTGTTTACTACTTGCTTGTTCTACCTAAAAATTATGTTTAGGTCATTGTTAATATACAATACAAACCATACCCTCAAGTTCTGGTCTTTTACTTTTTCTTTATTGCCAGTCAATCCTCAACCGTCTGCAATCAGAAATAGCTTTCTCTGTGGTCACCAGTTCCCTTTAAATCACTAGTGTAATAGCCTTTTTCCCCTTGTCTTCATCTTTCTTGACCACTCTGAAGAAGCTTATTATTGTCCAAATTGAAACTCTTTTGAAGAGTGAAAGAGGATGCTAACAAGTCTTGGTTTGGGGACAAGAGGCATAAACCAAGACTGTGCCTGGCAAACTGGAAGTTTTTAAAAAACTTCTTTGTAGCTTTCAAGGTTGTTCTCTGAACTCAAGTTTTAAAAGAATATATATGCATAGGAAAATTTTTAGGATGTACACTAAACTCGGTACTGATTATTCCAGAGAGGTGGTGGGACAGGATGGTTCTTTTGTATTTTACTTTATACACATCTGTATGATTTGGATTTTTTAAAATAATAAAAAATGTATGCCTTTTGTATTTAAATTTTAAAAAGAGAAATTAGTAATACTTATCTGTAGACAAAAGAAGTATAATACATGCTTATAATCCATAGTGTACTCTAGGCTAAAACATAGAAAGGAGTGAATCTTGGCAGACATTCTCAAGAACACAGAAAGGGCCTGTAAAGTTGTGTTTTGTGCTTGGAATTTGAGGAGAAGAAAGGAATAGAACAAGTGGCAAAGAATGAATGATTCAACCCCTAATTTCTTTTTGTCTTCTCTATCAAGGAAAGTCAAACTGTAAAGGACAGAACATCCCTGAGTTAAAAAAACAACAAACAACAAAAAGCAACGTTATTCCCATAGTTATAAGCAGGCATCTGAATTATTTTAAATGAGTTCTAAGCCTCCATACTCATAAAAGTTTTATCCCTTAGACCTGTATCTTACAAACATGATTGCTGAACCAGTGTGGATCATCTCTGAAAAATCACAGAGGAGTGGGAGAGGTTCTTGAAATGAAATATAAATAAATGTTACACTGAGTTTTTCTCCCAAAAGGGGAGACAGAGAGAAAATAGATTCTGGAAACTGTGGACTAGTCTGATGCTGATCAGATAGATAATTGAACCAAACAGATAATTGAACCAAAATTTGTGAACACTTAGAAAAGGATATGACAGTCACTGAGCTATTATATATTTTTCTAAAAATATTCAACATTTTTATTGATAACTTAAACATTTAGGGTATAAGTGGGTCACGTTTCTATGAAAGCTGTAAAGAACAGCTAATATTTTAAATTATTAAGTATTGAGACTTCTGGGAAGATGGTGGACTAGTAAGACACAGGAATCTCTTCTCCAGAAAAATAGCTAGAGGACAGGCTGAAACAGCCCTGAAAAAGATCTTCTAGGATTTAGGACAACAGTTGAAGGCTGCATATCACCCAGAGGAGAGAGGGACAAAAGAAGGACATCACAACGACAGAACCTTGAGTTGGAACCAGCAGCAGCTGCTGCTGCCGGCACCCTCCCCCACACTAAAGACTTTAGAATTCTTGGGCCTCTGCACCTGCCACTACAGACAAAAGGGGCTCCAGGGATCTACCACCCTAGGGAGGGGGAGAGAGTGGGCCACAGCCTAAGGCTGACTCACCTTCTGACCCACAAAGTTGGTCTGCTGTGCCCCAGGAGCCCTTCCAGGCCAGGTGGGGCTGCACCATTGTTTGCCTTGGAGCCTGCAATGGGCTAAAGATATACAACCCTCCCAATCTCCTCTACTAACAGGGACTCAGAGAGAAGTGGAAATACTTCTTAGCGGGGAAAAGGGAGTGGGGCTGCCAGAGAAAGCTGGAGAGCTGTCTCAGAGAAAGTTTGAATTACAAGGCTCCTAGCTTCCAGACAGGAAGCTCTATCACATTGATCTGGTCTGTGTTGCAACAAATACACTCTGACCAGGCATTGAATTGAGAGCTACCAAAGAACACCATCTCCTGGCAGACCAAGGAAATGCACACAAGAAAATTGAAAATAAGTAGGAGAGGCTTTTTCTGGCCTTTATAGCCTCCCTGCCCAAGACCCTAGGAAGCGACTCTACAACCAATTACTGGGTCCAGTGCCCAGTTTTGAGCAACCTGCAGGACAATCCTAACAATCCAAGTCGAGCCAAAAATCAAATAGCTGTGGTAACTTACAGCCTCCTGCCACTAAATTCCTATAAAAGAGAAAGAGATTGAGCATCTGAGTAAACTATACCCTAACCAGATGCCTAAACACCAGCAAAAAATTAGAAGCCATCTTAAGAAAATAGAAGGCATGGCCCAAGAAAAGGAATACATCAAAGTCCCAGAAGAGATGCAGAATTTGAGAGAACTAGCAGAATTTGAGAGAACTGATCAGTGAGATGAGCACAAATTTCCAAAATCAAATTAATGAGTTGAATAACAATATAGTTAAAGAGATAAATGACATCAAGAAGACATTAAGCGAACGCAAAGAAGAATTTGAAATCCTGAACAGAAAAGTAATAGAGCTCATGGGAATGAAAGACACAATAGGTGAGATCAAGTATCAAGGGGTAACATGTTAATATTACTTTTTCAGGGACTCAGGGCATAAGTTGCAGTGAAAGGTATTTCTGATTCTTGATCCAAGGCTGTCCTTTATAATCTCTTCAAGTAAAAGCTATAGAACCATTAGTCAGAGAGGGGGTTCCCATCCCACCCCCCATTTGTAGAGGGGTTTCTTGCATTTTTGTGTGGTTGCCCATGGTATCATGGCAAAGATATTTAGAACTCACTGATTTTTTTTTTTTTAATGAGCAGTTTGAGTGTGAATCTGTTAGTATTACTTAATAGAAGTACCCCTCATTCCCCAAAAGGGCCTGGGTACCTCATACTTTATTTTCTGTGTGGGAATGTTGTGTCATGACTAAAGAATGCTAGTTTTATGTCCTGTGTGGATAAAGGATTTAAAACCAAACCAAAAATGTAGATGAAATTTTCTTGCTTCATTTAAGCCATCAGATTTTCAATAAGTTGAACTATATATGAATAGATATATAAGTATATTTTTGTATTAAATATGTTTTTGTAACTCATGGACCCAGCTTTAGCAATTTTTAAATTTTACTAATTTCTGAAATTAGCACAGAGCTAAAAAATTTATTTACAAAAAATCAAGTGACTCTTCGAGGGTGACTGTATTATAGGACCGGCACATTTCAGCCCAGATTCTCACTTTCTTTAATTTACTCTGAGAATAATCAAAATTTTTAGGCTGTCTTTTCTCACCTGGATTAATGCAACAGCCTCCTCAGGTTTTCTTATATTTAATTTTGTCCCCCTTCTTTTCATTTTCTATCTACACTTTATCAGAGTGATCTTTATAAAATCCAGAGTGGATCATGTTACCTTGCTAATACACTAAAGTGTCCTCATTATCCTTAGGATAAAATTGAACTCCTTAATCTGGTTTATGAGGACCTTCATGATTTGGCTTCTGTTTACTGATACAGCCTAATATTCCACCCTTCCTCTCAGGCTCATTACTTCAATCAGTGAATTTTCAGGAGGCTGAGTTGCATGTTCTCTCTCATATGTGAACCCTTTTGTACGTGATCTTCCCTGTTACATAGATGACTCTCCTTTCTGTCCTTTTCTTCTTCAGAACAAGTTTCCCCTTTTTGCCTGGCTAATTCCAGTTTATCAAGTTTCAATTAGAGCAGTACTTCTCAGTTGAATTGAAAGCACAAAATGTTATTACAGGGGGAACCAGCTGTGGCTCAATTGGTTGGGCTCTGGTTTACCACATGGGAGGCCTCCTGGAGAAGGCAAGCCTCCATGCGGTGAGCTGACTCAGCGGGATGACACAACAGGGGAAGACAAGCAGACACAGAAAAATGCAAGGCAAATGAGCACAGCAAGCACAAGCAGCAAGGGGCGGGGGGATATATAAATAAAAAAATAATAAATCTTGGAAAAAAATGTTATTATGGCTTTGACTGTTGGGAGTGTATTATCATGTAGGGAGTCAGAAAAAAAAATTTAAGAACCACTGTGTTACACAATATTTCCTCCTGGAAGTTTTTTCTGACTTACTGGCCAATGTCCCCACATTATCTTTCTATTTATTTAGACTGAGTTATTTGAGGTCAAGGACTATGTTCCCTATCAAAAGGGCAAGGCAGAGAACACTCAGCTGAATGAATGACAGTGAATTCAAACCAGAATTCCCATCATAGGCAGTTAACATGGAGAATCTGTGATTGTATAATTATTAGTTGGGGCAGTGCTACTAGCTGCTGTTACAAGTAAGCCCAGTGTCTCAGTGGTTTAACATACACACACATTATTTTTCTCACATTAGTCTCATATGAATTGGCATCTCTCCTGAGCCAGGCCTCCATGAAGTCTGCTTCCATTTGTGATACTCTTAGTTTCAACTCATGGTATTACAGAAGGGGAAGAAAGGGTTGAAGAATCACATGGAATGTTTCTAAGGGCTTGTTCCAGAAGTGGCTTACATCACTTGTGCATCCTTTCCATTGACCAGAATTCAATTCCTTGACTCCAACCTGACAGCCAGGTGGGCTAGAAGATGCAATCATCCTGTGTGCCCAGGAAGCGGAAACAGCCTTTTGAACATATAT
>PVKH010008269.1:0-19608 GCA_004027955.1 Chaetophractus vellerosus | reverse complement strand
AGAGCATGGGGGGGCGGGGAGAGGGAAAGAAGGAGGAAACGATATAGAAGGAGAAGGAAGAGCAGAAGGAGGGAGGGAAGGAGAAACAGGAGTCAGAGAGCAGGGAAGGGAGGGAGCTCACCTATACTGAGTACCTGCAATACACCAGCCATAGTGCTAGAGCTTTTCACACAAATTAACTCACCAAACCTTAAAATAACGCTGAAAGGACAGTAATAGTCTCAGTTTTACTGATGGGGTGAGGTACCTTTTTGGTTTTCTCAAGATACCCAGCTGGCAAGCAGCTCATTCAAAAGCCAAACACAGTTTGGCTTGACCTCAGAGCCTCTGTCACCTTTTGTTAAATAAAGTCACCTCCCAAATAATGGGAGTTCTGTGTGTGTGTGTGTGTGTGTGTGTGTGTTTTAAATCTTACAGACTTAACAGAAGCTAAGTGAAGGAGATTGTGGGTGATAAGTGATAAATTAAAATTACTCTGGGGTATATTTGATATAAAATAGGGGCACTTGGCTTTTTAAAGTTAAAAGAAAGGTTTTAAAGAAGTAGGAAAAACCATAGCTTAAGTGAAAGAGACATAAAATCCATAACTTTGGTCAAGAAAGCATATTTCAGATCAGTCATAAAAATGGGTGAAGTAAAATCAATCACATTTTATTGATTTAAGAAAAACAACAAAATTTGAGCCACATAAAAGTCACATTTTGTATTTGTCAAGAAAATTCACTGAAGAAAATAAATTAGCTTGACAGAAATGAACTTGCCTTGAAAGAAACAGATTATTTGATAGCATCTGTATTAATGGGATATAAAAAAACAAATGTCAGGAAACATAATTTTTTTATGAATAAAAGATGTGCTTAGAAAGTTTTTTTACCTTTTTTTAATAACAATTTTCAATTTATTTAAAGAAATTTATATTTAGGATATATTCATAGAAAAGCAAAGTTCTATTGATAAATTGTTCCTTTAAATGGCACATAAATTACAAGACTTTGTGACTCTGTCTAGTCTGATCTATATTCTCAACCTATATTTCTTTCTAGAAAAGATATAAAAGTTCCTTTGTCTAGTATTGAAATACCAATACTCTATATACTTATATGTCTTCTTCAACATTCTGGTCAAGTGCCATTTTCTCCAAGAAACTCTCTTGATAAATCCACTAGAAATCATCTCTCCTTTTTGGGAACTCCTGTGGCATGTTATTTGTACCCCTATATCACCCTTAAGTATTTCTATCCTGGATTACAGGTTTTTAAAACGTGTTTTCAGGGTCTCGTCTACTAAAATATAAGCTACTTGAGAGAAGGAACCATCTTCCTTTTAACTTACTAAATTAATAAAATAATTATTATTAATATTTGCTGAGTGAGTAAAAGTAAACAAAACCAGAGATGAATATCATATGTAGGCATTCAAGGATAAAAGTATCATTTTCTTTTTAGTTCTAAGTATTGCTTGGATTTGAAAGTTTACATTAGCCTTTCTCATCTATTTTGAACTCTTAATTGTCTATGCAAAAAAAGTTTAGTATCACAGAAAATCCAAACTCAGATAGTCTCCAAATTATGCTGACTGAATGTAGTTTGGGGTGAATACTGAGCAAAAATACAATGAATTGTCAATGATTTCATGTATCCATTTATATATTCAACAAGTGTTTAGTGGGTGAGTTTTGGTTCATTATATCTTTCGTCTCAAAATTCCCATAAAGTCACATGGAATCAGTCTTCCAAGGAGAGATTGCAGTATAAATAATGAGGTGCCCCCAAGAACTTAGAAATTATTTGGAGGTATGACTGAAATCATCTGTCATTTCAGGTAAATCATTTCCTCTTTCACTTAGTATAAATATAATTATTAGGCACATTTAAACAAAATGTATTCTATTACACAGAACTTATACAAATGAAGAAAACGTCTAATCATACCCATGGTTGTGAGGGACACCTAGATTCAATTCTTGAAGTAAAAAAAAAAAAGAGAGACATGATACTTGAAGTCCAGTTCCATAATTTAACAATTTTCACCATAGAGCAACTTAATTTTAAATCACTGCTCCTAAGGGAGCAATCACCAACATTTCATTAAGCAAGCCAAAGTGAGGCACATTCCTGTAACTTACCATAAATTTGGATTCAATTCTAGTTGCTGGTAGGAATCAAAGTCATCTCGTAGGATAACACTGTTACTATGTATCTCAGCTAAAAGAAAAATATTTAGAAAAAAATTATACTACAACAACAGATTTTGCTAAACAACAGTGTTAACATGCTGCATTCACTGAGAATAACAGTATTTTAAATTAAAAGTAAATTTTAATTGATTATATTTGCTTTGTTCCTAATATAGTAGGGGACAAGGGTAAAGGCTCTCTTCTTTGGATACCTGGCAGTCTGGAAGCCAGAGCACCCAAGGAGAATGCCACCAAACCGTCATCAGCAGGAGTGGCAGGAAGGCTGAGGTCAGCACTAATCTACAGGGAGAGGCCACACAGGATTTGTCTCTCATGTCCCCACACACAATTGTTAACAGCTTCTAAGAAAATGCCCAGAACAGATTTAGTGTTTAGTTTATTTTAAAGCATGGAAGGAGAAGAACGTTCTGGCTATTTATTTTTAGCAAAGTTGCTGGTATTTACCGTCCCATTTTTTTCTCCCCACGCCCCCCACCCCAGCTTTATTCTCTTGTTCCCTAAATTCACTCATTTTTCAATTTAATGTGTTTTAAATTGTTAGGAAAAAATTCTCTGAATTGCATAGGAGTAATTATCCATCTAAGTAAATAAAATCCTCAAATAAAGTCATATGAGAAGTTAGGAGGAACAGGAAGCATCCATTGCTTTAAATACATTATTACTACACTTGAAATTATATGAAATACCCATTTTTGAAGCTCTAGAAGAACTTGGGACGCGCCAAAAGCAAAGAATTGCTTCACAAACTGTAGAGAACATGATATTTCCACTGAATAGGGGGTGGGCAAGTAAAAATAAGTTCATGGCCAGCTATAATATGAGTGCGCTCATTTTTAAGGTTCAGTGAAAAATAATTATTTTACTTAAGTTGTAAAAAAAACAATCTACTACTTTCAAAATCCTCTCATCTGATTCTCAGTTTGCTGAGGAAGTTTGTTTCAACTAATCAAGATTGTCTGTGCCTTTACAATTTTGTCTGAACTAGTTAACACCTGCCTTTTTGAAAAATTAAAACTTATATCATCTGATTAACAAAAAAGTAACCCAAATTTTGCCACCCCCAAAGGTGATATTTTATTTTATTTTATTTTATTTGGCTCACTAAAAAATAATTCTCTAAAGTCATCAGGTAATGAAAATCTTGCCCTAAATCTCAAGAAGCATCATTTCAAGTTCTCTTTGGTGACATTGCCACCTATTGCCATCCTGGGCCCTTTTCTTTGTAACAGGTATGTCAGCAGGTAAGCACATAATGAAGTCACTGGAAAACAGTGAATCAGCATGTACTGAGAGGAATGGCTGCTCAGACTTGAAGCCTTAGGCAGCAGAACAGGTAGAATATGGATTTACGCTGGAGAGAACGCTGTGATTTATTCTGCACATTGGAGAGATTTAATGATGCCCCTCAGCGATTAGATACAGTGCCTGAAATGCCTACAGGGTGCAGTTCTCTCAGATGCCCAACCCTGGCCGAGACACGGCTGGGCCGCTGCGGGTCATCAGCCTGTCTAAGCTGCCAGAAGGCATGCTTCTAAGGGCTTAGGTTGGTCTGCCAAACAAGAGCCCCAAGCTGTAGCACTACATAAAAGTAGAGCTTCTCAAGGCAGGTTTTCCAAAGAGAAAAATAAATTAATTGGGTTTACAGGTTGAAAGGAAAAGCCCAAGAGACAAATGACTGACCTATCTGGAGGTCCCACAGTGAGAGGCATCTGAAAAGACTGGAACCAGCTAGGACGAGTTCTTTTCATTCCTATTAAATAGTGTAGCATAGCAGGCTGCTTTTAAAATAAGTCTTCACTGAGATAAACGAGAAATTTAACTCTTAAAGTACATTTGTTTTCTAGAGAATGCCTGACAAAGGCAACTGGGTAAGTCTCAGGGGTTATTTATTCATGCCTTTATTTCCAAACTTTATATACAATTGACTGTATACTTCACAAATACAGAGTTATTTAAACCTATATAGCCCTATGGGGTTGGTACTATTACTACTTCCATTTTACAGATGAGAAAACTGAGGCACAGAGAGTTAAGTAACTTGTTCAATGTCACTGCTAGTAAGTGGTAGAGGGGAGATAAATCCAGGCAGTTTGGCCCCAAATCTGTATTCTTAACCACTACGCAACCCTGCCTCAAGAGCCATGTGCTACTGGCACTACAAAAAGATCATGGGAAAATGAGAGTTGGTTATTTACATAATGCGATTAAAAAAACATATAGTTACTTAGACAGCTTTTGAAGAAAAGACTACAATATCTATCTTTATACAACCCAGTACTAACTTGAGCAGAAATCTCAAACATGAAATATCAGTTCCTTTACATGTACCTCTCTTCATCCACTGCTTCCATGCCCTAATATTTTTGGTGGGGGGCTTGGGGAAAAGTCAGCGTTAGAACACTCTGCCCAAAGGGCAGTCTGCTCCACACCCAACAGGGTGCCAAGGACAAGGCTACTTAAGGTGTGAAACTCCCCGCTCTAGCCTCGACGGGCAGCATGACCGTAACCTCTGGGAGGCTCTGTACTCAAGGATTACCTGGACTGAGTCTATTTCAGTGAATATTCAATGAATCAGAGAGCACAGGGTTTCCTCACTTCTGTAACGTCTTCCCACAGAGCCAGAGGAATGAAACAAGTAGATCAAGCAGTAAGACTAATGACATCAGGGTCTTAAATGCTTACCGAGATGTGGGTGCGTAGTGGCCTCTGTTGGAGCTGGAGTGAGAGAGAAAAAAAGGGAGATGGTTGGTGAATAATAAAAGCAAAATACTGTAATAATCATAAATACTGTTAAAACATTTAGGTCACATTGAACAAATCACATGGCTAGAGCCTTTTTAGAGGAATAAAAAGAAAATTCTAATAAACATCCTAAAATAAAACGAGATAGCCAACACTCTCTTTAGTTACTGTATTCAAAAGTAATGGATTACTCCTAGAGGGAAGAGTAGAAGCCAAGATACAAAGGACAGTTATTTATTATACAGGTTTAGTCAAATATTCCTTGAAACACACAACATAAATGTGATGTGATAATTTATGGATATGCCAAAACCCTTTCTGAGCACCCATTATATGTCAGGAACTATGCTGGGTATTAGAGAAATAAGACAAACACACCATTCTTGCCCAAAAAGACTTCACGGTCTGGTGGGGACAGTTACAATATAGTGTAATAAGTGCATGATAGATGGCTCAGAAGGTGCCGGGGCAGGGGTAAGGAGACATGGGAGGACACTACATCTTGACTGACCAGGGGATGATTTCTCCACTGAGTTTTTTTCTTGATTAGAGAAGTTGTGGACTTACAAAGCAATCGTACATAAAATACAGGATTCCCATATACCGTGCTATTACTAACGACATGCTTGGGTATGGAACATTTGTTACAATTGATGACAGCACGTTTTGATAACTGTACTATTAACCATAGTCCATGATTTAACTTAGGGTTCACTGTTTGAGTAGTGTACTCCACTGAGTTTTGTAAGACTAGTAGAAGGAGGCCAGTTTGAGGTGAGAGACGGGAGAGATGCTCCTTTCTGGAGTAAAAGTGGAATGGCATAGAGAGTGAGAGAGGATGGTCTTTGAGGACAACTACAACAAGTTCAGCAGGACTGGATGAAAGTTTAAGAGGGGAGAGTGGAAAGGGTGACGTTGGAAGGACTGAGAGGGCAAGATCATGAAAACAAATACTAGGGAATTTGGACTTCACCCTGAAAGCATGATGATCCCAGCACATTTGTGAACAAAGGAGTGGTATGTTCAAACATGCAACTTAAGACAGGGTGCTCTGATAACAGTATGAGAATGGGCGACAGTGGTAGCGTGGGAGAAGACAGGAAACAGAGAGACCTCTTGGGAACCTCTTGGGAAGTCAAAGAGGGAAAATGGTCAGAACTAATCAAAGGTGGTGGCGTGGATGGAAAGATGTAACAAGATAGAATCAATAACACTGAGTGACCACTGGCTGTGGGGGTAAAGCAGAAGTTGAAGGCCAACAAGAGCCATTGGTTTCTGGCCTCACAGACTGGTACTATTAGCAAAGAGGGGGCGTGCAGGTGTGGAGCTGAGCAAGGGAGCTTGGATGCAACTGGAGTTGATGGTGAGGGATCCCAGTGGAGATGCCTCTGGAGCGGTGCTGCCCAAGGTAGCGGGCACCGGCTGCCTATGGTTACTGAGCACCTGGAATGTGGCCAGTGTGCCTGAGGAACCGAGTGCTTTATTTTATTTCATGTGCATTTAAGTTTAAAACCTAATCAAAGTGAATTTTTTTTGTTAAACACAACTTTATTAACTTGGTAGGATTACATTTCATTTTCACTGATACCCCATGTAAGGTATTGCCGATTGTACTGAATGTGCTGTGCATTACCATCATTTCTACTCTTACACATAAACACACTACTGACTTAGTGGTGTCAGGGACTGAGTCAGTCGAATGATATTTTTCTATGCATTGATGTAATACTGTAATGTGTTTATTTGATAGTTTGTGCTGACAGCTTGCATTATAGTAACTGGTAATTAAACTGAAATACTTATTAAGTATAACATACCTAAATTGCCTTTATAGTTTATATTAAATTAGTTTGGATATATTTTTTAATTTAAAATGAATCCATGCTACTCATGAAGAATTGAGTAGGGATGAAGAAGCTAGTATTACAACTGGAACAGTAGAAAGGTAAGTCACCAACTTCATGACAAATGGCAATTACAATTTGCTGCAACAGAACAAAATGAAAAGGCTGTTTGTTGTGTAAAAAGGTTTTAGATATAATGAAGTAGACAATATTGAGAGTCATTTTCAGAAATTACATAATGAATTTGATTAGAAGTTTCCTCTCAAAATTCAAAAAAGAATATAATAAATTAGTTGCTTGAAACCAGAATTATATATAGCTAAGAAAAAATGTTAATTATTTTTAATTGGATCTGAACTTGTAACTTTGGTCAGCTATTAAACAGCCTAGTTTCCCTGCACAAAAATATAAAATCATTTTTAGATGGAGAGATGGCAAAACAAATTATTTAATTGTGGAATTTTGTTTGAAAATGAGGAAAAGACTGAAAAAGTTATTTTACAGTAAGTGAAAGATCTTCAATCAAGCTACTGAATAACTGTCTATAAAATACAAGACATTTCTAGCAATAGCAAGGATCGGTTCAAAATTTGAAAAGTGCAAGTATGTGTTAGATTTAGATGAGTAGTTAGATTTTAATAAAAGATACTGTCCAATTAGTACTTTGGGAATGGTTTTTTTTTTCCTCAAAGGACTTCCAAATTTATGAGGAAATTTGTCAATTTACTATCTAAAATTTAGAACTCATGACAGATATATTTTAATTTTTATATCTGTCAAAAGGAATTTCAGCTAGATATGAAAAAATTAGTTTTTATCATGATGCACAGAGCTTTAGTTCTGTTAGATTAGAACTAGATTTAGCATCTTAAAACAGAAGACTGAGGTTTGTCATTGCTTCATACCAACGTGTGATACATACTGAAAATACTTATGCTTAGTTTTTCAAAGCAGACTATAAAAAGTGTCATGGATATAGTTATTAAAATCATTCAGTATATACACACAAATGTTCCAAATCATCTCTAGCTTAAGGACCTCTTGAAGGAAATAAAAGACATTGAAGGTAATTATCTTGTGTTTTGTGCCAATGCTTACTGGTTGAGTTTTACAAAGATTCACTGAACTGTTAAATTTTTTTTTGTTCAATATTTTATTGAAATAAAAGGAATTATCCAATAATCAAAAACATGGCAGAATGACATGTTTTCTCACCAATTATACTGCATGTGAAAGCACTAATAATGAAGTTCCAAGGAAAGCCAGAGGTAATTTTTAACCAACTGGTAAAGTAGGAGAATTTATATTGGAAATGAAAACTTCTTCAAATGCAAATAAGTAATGATTTTACACATTTCCTACATGAAACAATATGCAAAAGATTTTCATTTTAAATTGACTGCATTTTCTAAACTGACTGCAAAATCTATAAGACAAGTCTGAAGAATGCCTTGTTGATATTGATACCAATATAGGCAATATCCCTATAAATTCCATGTTAATAATACGAGGATGACACAAGAGTAATTGGATTTACTTGACTTGGATGATTTAGTTTTGAAACCGATATTCTTGGTTTCAAAGTTAAATCAATTCTTCCAAAAAGATGAACACGTTTTGTCAATGTTGATATTAAAGGAAAACGACTTTTTGATACTCAAGTCAGTTATTGGAATACTTTTAAGTGGGTGAATCTACTTTTCAACTGTAAATTTTACGACCTCTTAATATAAATTAAGTATATCCAATACTTAAGATGAGCTGAAAGTGTAAACTACATACCACATTTTGGAAACTTAGTACTAAAAACAAAGGATGTATAATATCTCTGTAATTTTATATCAAGTATATTATATTGAAATGTTTAATATTTTATATATTTTGTAATAAAATACTCTATTAAAGTAACTTAATCTATTTCTTTTTTTCTTTTTTAATACAGCTACTAGTATATCTAAAATTACACATTTTGGCTCTCATTATATTTCTATTGGACACTGCTGAACTAGAGCTAGGTGGGCAAATTGTTGTTGAGATTAGGCCATCTTTACCACACAAGAAATGGTGAAAGTCATGAAAAGAGACCAGTTCATCCAGAGAGAATGTAGCGTGCAAAGAAAGAAGTGAGATGAAGAGGTAAACACACATTTAATGGGCTTATAGAAGAGAAGCTAACAAAGGAAACTGAGAAAAAGTGTCTTCTATTGTGGAAATAAAGTAAAGAGAGAGTTTCAAGAGAGAAGGCATAACAGAAGGGGAGGTCAAAATAAAACTAATAAAATTTATATCTGTTGAGAAATTCTGCTATCAAGGTACTGTGCTAACCAGAGTCTATAGATGAACACCAAGGCAATTTGGTCTCAGAGGCCACACACTTTACTAAGGAGATTACTCTTTCCATGGTAGCTGCAAAGAGAAGAAATGAGATTTTGTAGCACCTAATGAGCAAAGGAATTGTTGTTGCTATTGCTTTACCTTGTTTCTTAAGATATTATGGTAACTTGTCATGTCCAATATTAGCTACATGTAAGGTGTTCTCTATATCCATGAATAAATTGTTAAGAAGGGGGAATAGAACTCTGATATCTATAAAATATGAAACTTCAAAAAACTGAGAAAATTAGTTAAGTTAAATGAAGTAAGATTTATGGCAATTATCAAATATATGTATTTACTAGTCAGTGCAATGTACAGAGTAGTAAAATAAAACATATGAAGAGACATCAATTAAGTTACTTATTTTATTTTAAATGACTCAGGTGACTAAGAACTGTATCCAAAAAAGAGAACAAGTTACAAGATACTTTACTCAACTTTAATCACAAAAAGTCTGTCCATATTGATCTCCACCCTTTCTAAATTAATTTGACAAATGATATCTTTCACTGGACCACCCACCTCATAATCATCAGGAAGATTTTTTTTAAAAGACTGAATCAGAATCACTAGGTGTGGAGGCCTAGAATTTGTATTTTTTTAGAATATACTTTTTAATTTTTTAAAAAAGATACTTAGATTACATATATGTTACATAAAAAATATGGGGGATTCCCATATGCCCCACTCCTACCCCTCAAATATTTTCTGAAATTAACAACATCCTTCATTAGTGTAGTACATTTGTTACAATTGATGAACACATATTGGAGCATTACCACTAAGCATGGATTATATTTTCCATTGTAGTTTATACTCTCTCCTGCACAATTTTGTAAGTTTTGACAAGATATATAATGGTCTGTATCTGTCATTGCAATGTCATTCAGGACAATTCCCAAGTCCTGAAAATGCCCCAAATTACACCTATTTTTCCCTCTCCCTCCCCTCAGAACCTCCGGTGGCCACTGTCCCCACATCAATGATAACAGTTCTTCCATTGCTAGAATAACAATAAGTCTATAGTAGAACAATAGTAAGTCTACTCTAGTCCATGACGATTCTGGGATGGTGATGCCCACTCTGCCTCTAATTGAGAGGGGGCATATATCCCATGGGGCAGATGGATGAGATCATCCTGCTTGCAGTTGCAGACTCTCTTTGTTCCTTGAGATGGTTTTTCTCCATCATCTCCTTGTTCATTGCCCTGGGTGAGTCTAACGAATTGGAGAGTTGGTGTTACAAATTTGTTGAGATTCAAGGCCCAACTGGTACATGAAAAGGCCAAAGACTTAAGTTTCTTGGATATACACCTATCAACTCTAGTACTAACTACAATTTCAAATACAAGGGGCAGAAGAGCAATGTGTAGATAAATCACAACTGAGTTCAACTTTATCACACTGGGGAGCATAAACTCCAAAGTAGGTCCCACTGGCAGGGCGCCAAACTCCTGAGCTGTCAGCCATGCCTATAGTGCCTGGATGTTTCCAGAGCCCTCAGGAGCCCTGCTATTTGAGACAATATTTACTTTGGGAATCAATGAGATCCTGCTGAGACAAGCATAAGCATAACCTGTGGAATGACCTCCTGACTCACTTGGAAGTCTCTTAGCCATATAAACTCATTTGTCTTTATCCATTTCCTCTTTTGGTCAAGGTCTTTTTCCAGCTGCATTGCTAGTTGGTGCTTGGTAGCAATCCCTTGGTGCCAGGGAGGCTCATCCCTAGGAGTCATGTCCCATGCTGCGGGGAAGGTAATGCATTTCTATGCTGAGTTTGGCTTAGAGAGGGGTCACATTTGAGCAACAAGGAGGCTCTCAGGAGGTAACTCTTAGGCACCCTATAATACTAGGCTAAGTTTCAATTTCAAAAGTAAAGGTTCATAAGTACAGGCTTCACTTTGAAGGGCCCATCCGTGATCCATCCTCCTTCACTAGTCACTATCCCTGTACTCAGGGGATTCTTGCTGTCCCATTAGAGAAGGTGGCAACGCTTCCCACTATGAGAATTCAATGAGTTAATCTTGGTGGTTAGAAGTTGTATTTTTAAAAACCTGCACAGCTGATTCTGATGAAATACCAGCTTTAGAAACACTAGTCTTAATCATACAATCCAGCCCTTATTTTTAAAGTATGTTGAACTGTTTTCTGTTTTGTGTTAGGTATAAATATCTTTTCTCCCATGTAGAAGTAAGTTTCTCAAAAGCAGAGGATATGCCCATCCAAGATTCCAGCCAAAGCTGGTAAGAGATCTCAATAAATACTAAAATAAATTAAAAGCTATTTCATAGTTATAATACAGTTTATGATTCTTTTGAAAATGATGAGCTGAAGATTCAAACCTCAGAAAAAACAAAACTATATTTATAACATTGACAAAAAGTCCTTCAGTAAAGTGGTCTGTGTAGTTTAAACACAAAGTAAGTGTCCACCTGGATTTAACTGAACTCAGCAAATTTAAATCACGTTTTAAATCACTACTGAGAAAGGCTCAATTCAATTTTTAAAAAAAATTATCCAGTCTGAGATAACGAAACGTCATTTCCTAAAAATGAGGAACACACTTCATACACATACTGAAAAAAAAGTACAGATTTCCTTTAAAAGCAGCCACACATGAATGGTGCAAAAATGGTTCAAAATCTAGTAAAGTACTGGGGCTAGGAAGCTTATTTTAATCATCTCTGAGTAAAAGACCATATCAATCTAGTTTTATGTAGTCTAAACAAATTTTCTAAGTCTGTAAAAAGTTCACTGTCTTTTCCACATTTACCAGGATAAATGTATTGCAGAAAAATTAGAATAAGTAGCCTGAAGAAGTACAGCATAGTGCAATATCATTTATTTTACTCCCACTTGAATAGTACCTGCCTTGCCTCATACTAGTCAATAAGGATGAATTACTAAATTCCTGAATTGAGTGAATTTGGCATACAGGTCTTTACTCTTTATTAAATTTAAAATGCATGCTTGCCAGAGAGGACTTAATTTGTCAACCTCCAAGTGCTTACTCAGTGGCATAGGTCTGTGTATACCTTTCTGCTTCTCTGCCATTGAACTCATTCTGTCTCATCCTTCTACACTGCTCAAATGTTTCTATGTGTACCTTGTGCTGGTCTGTTACTGATTCTCATCTTCTTCAATGTCCCTAGACAGCCTGCATCCAACTCCCACCTTGGCCCAGTGTCCCAGCTCCTTTAAGTCTTACATTTGCATGACATATCCTAGCTATCACAAAAGCCGCCAAATGGCTAAAACTGGAAAGTTCTGTTCCTGAGAATGAAAGGGACTTTCAAAGTTTTAGGCATATTTACAATCATTTTATACTAGATAGGTAAAAAAGTGTTCTTATGAGTGTCAAAATCCCTCATAAACCTGACTTTAAGATTTTCTTTTCCAGATTCCTTTTGATGCTTCTAATAGTGCCACTTAAATGTTGTATGTTCTCTAAATTCTCTCTCCAGTAGCACCCATCAACATATATTGTTTTGGTAATACACAAAATTTTAGATCAGTAATGTGAGATTCTGGTCTTTGCTTAGCCCAGAATTTTCCTGGATGGTAGAGTACTATTAAATGACCTAAATATTAGGTATGACTTTTCCTAAGATTTTGTTGACTACATAAAGAGGACAGGAACATAATTTTTAAATGGATAAGATAATACAGTTGAGAATAAATAAAAGAAACATGCTTCATTGTTTTTAGAAAGTACTTTAAAATTTGTTTGAAAAAAATATATTGCTGTAGAACTTCCTTTTTATTCAGATGTGCTATTCTTAAAATGATTTGTTAATCACTGCAAGCTAACATAAGAAAGAGAATGGAACTGTTTTGAATGACTACAAGAACTTCATACTAATGCAGATTTGATAAAGACAATTATGCAGGGAGTAGTGGAGATAAATTATTATTATATGTAACAGTTATGAAAATACCCAATTCACTTCTAGACAAGCAATTCACACCATGAGGATTGGGTGAGCCTATTAGGAACACAAGCAAATTCTGTACCAAAAATTGCAAAGAAATGACATGCTTCTTGGTCTCTAAACAAGTTACTATTTATTTGTTTAAAATGAGAGTAGATAAAGTATACGCTGACATGAGTAAATGAAAGAAAGCACTTAGCCCATATAAGTTAACACAGCTCTGTGCTGGTGCTGGTTCTACAGTTGCAGGAGTGGGTCCTAAGGGACATCTTTATTTGGAAGGTTTTTTTTTTTTTTTTTTTTTAATAACTCGCTATTTTTTTATTCCTATGTCACTTGGTATGAGTTAATCTGATTTTCATTGTGGTATGAAAATATCCATTTATCACTCTCTTTCCAATCTTTCAAACCCAACTAATGTTGAATATCTACTACTTGGCATTAGATAAAGTCACTCTGTGAACAATGTCACCTTTCACTTACTAGATACATTTCTCTATTATTTTCATTTATTTAGAGCATCTCACAGATTCTAATTTACAATTTATCCTTCTGACTCTGGCCTTAGTCAAGACAGCACTAGTTAAGTTTTTCAGATTAAAATGGAAGATCAGAAGTTTCTGTAAACTTAAACAGATAGCAAATGCCTCCAATTTTTTATTAGCTTCTATGATTTCATTTGGTTCTTAAGAGTGCACAGTCATGCTTTTTCTGCATTATATTTCAATAGCTTAAACCACTGGGCGTTTTTTTTTTAGTAAATACCATAACCATGGATCATTATATGGTTTCTCCATATTAAACTGAAGCAAATTCTTCCCGTCATAAATTCAATTTGTCCAAAAGATAAATTACATGCTGTATTAGTCAGCCAAATGGGTGCTGATGTAAAATACCAGAATTCTGTTGGCTTTTAAAAAGGGTATTTATTTGGGGGTAGAAGCTTACAGTTACCAGGCCATAAACCGTAAGTTACTTCCCTCAGCAAAGTCTATTGCCACGTGTTGGGGCAAGATGGCTGCCAACATCTGCCAAGAGTTCAGGTTTCTTGGGTTCCTCTCTTCCTGGGCCTCTTCTCTATGGGCTCAGCTGCTGTGCTCTCTCCACAAGGCCAGCTGTAGACTATTAGGTGAATGGCTCTCTCTCTCCCCTGGGCTTCTGCCACGTCTAAAGAGCTGTCTTTAGTTTTCTATGTTCTTCTTCTCAGACTCCAGCTCAAAAACTCCAACCTCCCTTCTCTGCAGTGCAGTTTTTCTGTGAGCCTTCATCCACCAAGGCGGCAGGGACTCGACATTCTACTGACATGGTCCAATCAAAGCCTTACTCATTATTTAATCAAGTAAACCTCTGAATCCAATATAATCTAGTATGTCCAGAGGAAAAGACCAGTTCACAAACATAATCCAATATCTATTTTTGGAATTCAAAAATAATGCCAAACTGCTACACAAGCTAAAAGTAAAGCTTCATTTAAAAAAAGCAAAACAAAACAAAAGAAAAAAAACCCACTATTTCTGTGTTTATGCTCCTTCACAAGTTGAGCCCACCACCATCTCATGAGATCACAGCAGCCCAGAAAAGGCACAACAGAAGAATGAGGTTGTGTCTAATCCCCTCAAAAGTTATTCTTATAAGAAACTCTTTTAACTGACTTATTTCAGAAGGGAACTTTTAAGGAATCATGTGAACCCCAAAAACAGTTATACTGATAAATTTCAACCAACTTGCTTAACAAATTATTCAGTTCAAGGAATAGATGTTTCAATATGCTGAGCAGAAGGAAGGAAACAAATCCTTGTTCAGATTAAAGGGGAAGTGGTTAATGAGCTTTGCATTAATATTATCGATTACTTAAAAAAATAAAAAGCCTTTCAGTCAGGTAAGCACTATAATATGATGATGGGCAATTCTTACAAATAATAGCATTATATTAGAAGAACTATATATCTCTTAAATCATTTTGGAATTCAAAGGCCCTAGGTAGTTTTGCCTCAGGTATCTCTTCATCTAATTTGAAATTCAAATGTATTAAACTTCCAAAGCTAAATATGACAAATTAGACACGGTCTGTGAAGTTACCATTTAATGAGCTGTGAACCTAGACTTTCATCTCCCCAGGAATAAGTTCTTTATTACTTTTTTTGTATTCTATTGCATTAAAACACCATTTGACCTTCAAGTATGATAATTAAGCTTCCAAAAATGTTATAAATTTAGAGTGAAACTAGTTCTTTCTCTCTTCAGGAATATACTTACGATTTGTATAAAGGATTACTTAATATTTAAAGACAGCTAAATTATACACAGAACCAGCAATATTAGGAAATATTTTTCTCATCTCTCCCTCTCCTATTTCCCACCTCAGTTTGCTTTGGTGTCTCCTAACAATTTAGCATCTCTCATATTTAAAAATAAATGGAGTAAAAGCAAAATTTAAATATATCTTTAGAACCCATGACTGGGGGACAGAGAAACTTTTAGCTAAGGTTTATTCTCTATATAAACTGTCAATAATGAGACCTTAAACACTAAAACTTATGACTCATTGTCTTACCATATCTTTACTGGGGAGATATCCATAGATTTTTTTAAAATTTGCCTATGGTATAAATAAATGTTTTTAAGTGAAAAATTAGAGTAGAAAATAAATATGTGAGTTTTAAAATTTTTTATTGTGTAAAAAATTTGGTTTTGTTTGGTTATTTCCATCTTAGAATTAGAGAATTTGAAGAGATGAAGGTCATAGATGGGGCAGGGGAAGAAAACCAGCTATAGATCGATCTGCTGTCTGAGCACATAATGGCTTGTAAACAACATTCAGGGACAGGAAAGAAAGCCATTAGGATCATCACTGTGGTCATCATCATCATATAATAATATCCAAAAACCTAGTTGCTGGTGTTAGCAGAAATTGTTAGAGGTCTACCAACATCTATTCTTCCCTTCTCTATTTTAACTGGATTTGTGGCCCCAGTTAGAGACATTTCTCAGCACTCCTCCCCACCCCACCCTCGGCAGCTTCCTATGACCAATGAATTAAATTCTGGCCATAGAGATGTGAGTAGATGTGGCCTGAATCACTTTAGGGCTGGTTGGACCATGCCCTCTGAAGGAGTGGGGGCCTACTCCATGCTCCCCTGGCCCTTTCCCTTTCCTCTTCCTGCTGCTAGAAGTTGACCCCAAGAGGTGGAAGCTATATGTACTGTACAGTAGAGCCAACCTTCCAGCCCTTGATCACCTAACTCCAGGCTGGTTCATGACCAAGAAATAAACTTCTAGGCCATTTAAGGGTATTTTGCCCTAGATGCTTAGTCTATACCCTAAGTACAAGAGTTAATTTCCCATGGGCTGGGGAAAGCTTCCCTTTTGGGGAAAGGTATCCTCTCATTATCTCAGTCACAATCCTAAAGGCCAGAGTAGAAATTAGAGCTGGTCTGACTGTGAGTTCCAGTGAATAGAGACTATATCTTGTCCATCTCTGAATCTCCAATGCCTCCGCAACATCAGGCATGTAGGTGCTCCAAACGTGTTAGCTGAGTAGGGACTGATAATAAGGGATTATCACTAAAACCATTGTTGTCAGAAAATTCTAATTTTCTCCTCTGGCCCCACCCCTCCCAGTCACTTGTACATGTCATCTTCTTCCTTTTGCTTTATTTCATATTCCTTGTTACTTTCTCTTACACACAAAAAGATAAATGATAAAAATCCATCTTGTTCTAAAATAGATTTAAGGCAACTTAAAAAAATAATGGAGGCACGTGAGTAAGACAATAAAGTGGAGAAATCAAAGCTGATGACAAATGAGGGAAGGAAAATATACATTCAGGGGTGAGATAAGTATGCAAGATGCATGCCCTCAGATCTTAAGCTTGGTCCTGAAGCCATAAAGTTACAGAAATTGAAAAGTTCATGACATGAAAAGAACACATATTGCTCAGGTGAAGGATGCATATTTCAGGTACCTGAGGACAGTGACTTCAGGACTTGAGAGATGTTTCTCATGTGGTTTCTCATAAAGGGGGCACCAAGCAATGTAGTGAACATCATCTGCAATACATCCATCCAACCGTGGGTTTTGTGGGACTGTTCCTAATGCATTCCATGGATGCAGAAGTACATAATGCCTAAATGCAGTTGTGAACACATTTCTAGGGGCACAGGAGGTACAGGTTGGCAGCAAATAAAGACATTACAGTAGTTAAATACTTTTGGAAAGCTATACCTAATCTATGTGGTTCATTCATTCCCTCAACGAATTTCTGAGTGCCTACTACGTGCTGGGTACTGCCAGGTTCTAGGAATATAAAAATAACCTAGTCCCTGAGAGATCAAGGGGCTCAAAGTACAGTAGGAAAAACCAAGAAGTCAATGCATTACAACACAATGCCAGCAAACTAAATTTAATAATAAATACAAGGTGGCATGGCATTAAGATAATGGAAAAGGAGATACTAGAGCTGGATCTTTAAGGATGAGTTTGACTTCACCAGTTAGAAGAAGGAGCAGGTAATGAGGTGGGAATTCCAGGGAAAGGAATTAGCATATACATAAAGTCCAGAGGTAGGGGACAGCAAGACTTGCCTGCTGAGTTGTGAGTGCTTAGTAGAGCCGAAGTAGAGTGTTTGGTGATAGGGGAGCATGGGGAATGTGGGGGAAAGCCTAAATGCAGAGGTGAGGTAAAAGAGAGAGGTGGGGCCAGGTTATGGAGGGCCCTGAAAGCCAGGCTAAGGGTGGTAACATCGCTCAAGGCAGCTGGGAACAGTTATAGGGTTTGAGGCTGGGAGTAAGATGAGGTTTGTGTTCATGAAAGAGCATTTTGATAGATGTATGGAAGAGGCCTGAACCAAAGCAATGGCAGTAGGGCTGAAAAGGAAATTGGTTTAAGAGATATTAAGAAGATAGAATGAATTGGCCTCAGACACAACAGATACAGAAATGGAGGACAGAAAGGAAGGAGCAAAAAATGTTATTTAGGTTTCTGTTTTAGTAATGAGGTTGATTAAGAAGCCATTAACCAGAATTTCAATAAAAGGGGTCCAGCTTTGAGGAAATGTCAAGTTCAGTTTAGAAAATGTTGAGTTTGAAGTACATAAAGGGTATCCAAATGAAAGTGCCCAGTAATAATAATGATTTCTAATATTCATAGATATTTATGTGCTAGTCATTATACCATGCTCTTCATGACTGCATTGACTCTTCACAACTTTCCTAGGGTCCCTGTGGGCATATAATATTGTGCCAGGCCCTTGGGGTTGGTGTGGGACTGCCAAAAAGTAATGATTTTCCCTATTTTACAGAAGAGGGAACTGAGGGCAGAAAATCAAACCCAGAAGTATGTGGCTCCAAATTCCATGCTCTCAGTCTCTTTGTATTACTGACTCCCTGAATAATCAGGAAGAAAATAGAGTTCAGGAGATGAAAATCATAGGTGTGACTGAGATCACTGAAGACATTATAAAAGCGTGAAAGCAGCTGGAGGACAAAATCACTGACAACCCCAGAATGCACAATGTGTGAAGAAGATGGACTGATTAAGGAAACTGAGAAAGAGCTGGGAAGTCAGGTGCGGTAAGGGCCAGGGCCCTTCAGATTGGTGGCTCCTAGTGGGTCCGTGGTGACCCTGAGGATGACCCTTTCCGTGGAGTGGTGGCAGAAGAGGCCAGATGGTAGGGGTTCAGAGTGAAGCCTAGGAGTTCACACAGCTCTTTCGAGGAGCTGGGGCGTTAGAGAGGATGAGGGCCAGAGGGGTACACAAGATGGGATTCTTGTTCAAGGCAGAAGGAGCTTTGGCATGTTTAGATGCTGAGGAGGAAGCATCCATGAAGAGGCTGAAGAAGTAGGGAGGAGAGGACAAAATGGTTGGTGCAAGGTCTCAAAGGAATGGGAGGAGTGCTAATCTCTGAATTTATTCTTTCTTGTAAATGAGTGTTGATTCTTATTCTCTTCTGGATCAGTATATCCCTCTTACAATCTGTGTAAGAACAGGGAGTGAAACTTCTCTACGCCGCCACACAGCTCCCATGCGTCCGGCACAGAGCTCCACATGTGCCCCCCAGGGACACAGCACAATATGTGTTAATTAATATTAATGGAGTCCAACTATTAAAAACACAATGATGAGAATTTGTACTAGTTATTATGTTAAAAAACTAAATCTTCACATGTACATTAAAAATAAGGTTGGATTACTAGATTGCATGAAATAATATTTCACAGGCCAAGATAAAATTGGGATTTATGTGTGTTTACAGCACCTTTGCCACCCTCTCCCCCAAATAATTTCACAGATCCAAATTTAGGCTTTGTCCTTCAGAATACAGGGGAATCAAGCAGATTATACAGCAGACATGAAGAGAAAGCATATTTCTAAGGGTTTCCAAAAGAACTCAATGTCAAATTCTTCTCGGGCATAAATCTTGGTGTTTTGACTTTGGACTAGATAAAGCTGTCAAGTGGGAATGTATATAACCCTCAGAACTGAAAAGAAAGCTGTTTAAATCTACGTTCAATCAC
>PVKH010008268.1:0-19586 GCA_004027955.1 Chaetophractus vellerosus | reverse complement strand
CCATGTGGTAAACCGGCACCCTACCAACTGGGCTATACAGTTGGACCCCGTATGTTTTGATATATTGTGTTGTCATTTTCATTCATTTCAAGGTAGTTACTGATTTATTTTGAGATTTCCTCCTTGACCCACTGTTTGGCTAAGGGTATGTTGTTTAGCTTCCATATCTTTGTGCCTAATCTGGTTCTCTGGCCCTTACTGATTTCCAGCTTCATTCCATTGTAGTCAGAGAAATTACTTTGCATATCTTTGATCTTTCTGAATTCATTGAGAATATTTCTGTAGCCTAGCATGTAGCTTATCTTGGAGAATGATCCATGTGCACTTGAGAAGAATGTATATCCCACTGTATTTGCATGTAGTGTTCTGTATATGTCTATAAGGTCCAGATCCTCTAATGCGTTAACCAAAGTCTTCGTTTCTTTATTGATTATTTGCCAAGATGTTCTGTCTAATGGTGATAATGGTGTATTAAAGTCCCCCTCATGGGCCCTAATTTGGAACCCTTGCTCCTGAGAGTGACAGAGACTGACCAAAATATGTCTTCTTCACTGCTCAAGGTCCATCAGTCTCTTCTATTCAAATCTATATTTGATGCCAGAGTTTTAGGTGTATTTTCAGAGACCAGAGCCTATGCACTATCCATGTGCCAACTGGGTCCAGAGGCTCTGTGGACCTGCAACTCCTACTCTACAACTCAATGGACTCATCCAGGACACCTAGTGGGGAGATGATGATCGATGACGGCTATCGTGGGGAATGGAGAGAGTCTGCAGCTGCAAGCAGATCAACTCTTCCATCGTATCCACAGGATATAAGCTCTCCTTCACTTGGTGGTGGAGGGGACATCACCATCCCAGACTCCTTGGGATTGGGGGAAGAACTATGTACTAGAATGGACTTGTTGGTGTCCTGTTATAGACTTGTGATACAAGCAATGGAATAAATTACAAAATTATGTAGAACCAGGGTCACTGGACACTTTGGGGGCAGGGAGAGGGACGGGCAATTGTAATATGGGTTTTTTTGGGGGACTTGGGAATTGTCATGGGTGGTGTTGCAATGGAGGATATAGACCATTTTATATCATCATGTATCATGCAGAACTGTATGGGAGAGAGGGTGGTCTACAGTCTGAACTGTGATCCATGCTTGATGGCAAAGCCCCAAAATGTGTATATCTATCACAGGCATTTTGCCACACTGATGATGGATATATATGTGGGAGGTTGTGGGAGGTGTGGGAGGGTGGCATATGGGTACTCCTAAAATTTCTGTGTAACATTTATGTAATCAATGTATCCTAAATATATATATATATAAAATAAAAATTTTTTAATTTTTTTTTTAAATACCCTTCTATAATTGTAGAGGCATTTATTTCACCACTTAGGATTTCCAGTGTTTGCCTCATGTATTTTGAGGTGCCACTGTTAAGTGTGTAAATGTTTATGGTTGTTCTTTCTTCTTGAAAGATTACCCCTTTCACTAATATTTAGTGTCTGTCTTTATCTCTTACAATAGTTTTGCATTTAAAGTTTATTTTGTCCAATATTAGTATAGCTACTCTGGCCCTTTTTAGGTTATCGTTTGCTTGTAAGAATGTTTTCCAGCCATTCACTTTCAGCCTCCTTGAATCCCTGGGTCTAAGGTGGGTTTCTTATAGATGGGTCATATTTCCTAATCCATTCTGTCAATCTATGTCTCTTGACTGGTGAGTTTAATCCATTAACATCCAGTGTTATTTACTCTCAAGGGATTACTTACATTAGCCATATTTTCTTTGGGTTTATGTACGTCATATGTTGTTTTTAGTTCTCTTTTGTCTTACACTCTCCTCCAGCTCTCTCTCTCCTGTTTTTTCCTTTCAACCTGCAAAACTCTCTTCAGTATTTCTTGAAGGGCAGGTTTCTTATTGGTTTACTCTCTTAATTTCTGTTTATCTGTGAATATTTTGAGCTGTCCATCATTTTTGAATGCCAGCATTGCTGGATAGAGAATTCTTGGCTGGAAGTTTTTTCTTTTAGTACATTAACTATGTTGTACCACTGCTTTCTTGCCTCCATGGTTTCAGATGAGGAATCAGCACTTAATCTTATTGAGCTTCCCTTGTATGTGATGGATCTTTTCTCTTGCTGCTTTCAGTATTCTCTCTTTGTCTTGAGCATTGGACAGTATGACAAGTATATGCCTTGGAGTAGGCCTGTTGGGATTTATACTCTTTGGGGTGCATTGCACTTCCTGGACTTATACATCCATGTCTCTCAATAGGGTTGGGATGTTTTCAGCCATTATTTCCTCCAACATTCCTTCTGTCCCCTTTCCCTTCTCTTCGCCCTCTGGAATGCCTATAATGTGTATGTTTATGCATTTTGTGTAGTCATTCAAATCACTAAGACCCTGCTGGATTTTTTCTGTTTTTATCTATCTGTTCTACTATCTGTTTGATTTCAGATGTACTGTCTTCCACATCACTAAATTCTTACCTCTGCCTGTTCAAATCTACTGTTATGTGCTTCCAGTGTCTTTTTGATTTCTTGGACTGTGCCGTTCACCACCATCATATCTGTTATCTTTTTACATACATTTATAATTTCTTCAGTATGTTCTCCCAGTGTCTTCTTAATATTCTTAATCCTTCCTTCACTTCATTTAGTTGGTCCATGATATTTGTTTGGACTGCTGTGATTAGTTGTTCAATGTTCTGCTCTTCTTCCTGGTTTTTAATTTGTTCATTGGACTGAGCCATGTCTTCCTGTTTCTTAGTATGATTTTTAATTTTTTGTTGCCCTCTGTTCATCTTTTTATCTCGATGGGTTTATTCAGTTGATTAGCTTCTCTCTTTACTCTATGGTTTTATTTAATTGCTATTTTTGTGTGTGTGTTAAGTTTCCTCTTTGACACTTTGTTCTTCTTATTCTGTTTCATTGCTGTTGTTTATGTTCCCTTGGAGGAAAAAATTAGGGCCAGAGAAAGTGAAAGAGATAAGAAAAATAAAAGGATAATAGTAGTAATAATAGTACTTGTTAGAAGAGGAACCGTTTAAGACCTTGGAAAATGAATATTTAACTCACATAAATAGTGTAGGGTAATAGGAATAGAGAAGCAGGGTACCATCAATGAAATGGGAAACCAAATAGAAAAAAATATATTGAATGAATTAAAAGGCCATATGATGAGGAGAGAGGGAAAGAGAAAAGACAAAAAGAAAAAAGTTAATAAAAGAAAGAAAATAGGATAGATGAGGTAGAAATAAAGAGCAGAAAAATTGGGGACTAAACAAAGAGAGGTGGAATGTAAGAACAACAACAGAAAGCAGAAGATACATGGTAAAGGAAGGAAAAGAGTTAGCCTTTGGATACAAAAGCTGTATACACAGAAAAGGGGAATTCAAGGAAAAGGAAACACAGTAACCAAGAATCAAGCCAGCAGTACCTTGTGGAATTTATCTCTTTATCCAGCTCCCTCCAGATCAATGCTCTGAAGCCTCCTGCTCTGTGGGTTCCCAAAACAGCTCACTCAGGCAGTATCTTGCCCCCACACAGCTGTTTTTTGTGAGAGAGATTTGCCTATGTTCCTTTGAAAGAAAAAAAATTAGGACCAGTTAAAAGGAAAGAGATAGGAAGACAAAATTTTAGGACCAGTTAAAAGGAAAGAGATAGGAAGACAAAAGGAATAATAGTAATGGTGTTCGTAAGGCCGGAGAGCAAATGTACAAGACCTAGGAAATAGAAAACTTAACACAAGTAAGAAGCACAGAGGAATAAGGTTAGGATAGTGGAATTGGAACAATGAAACAAGAAACAGAATAGAGAAACAAATACATAGAATGAATTAAAATGCTGGAATGGTGAGAAGAGGGGGAAAGAAAACAGAGAAGGCAGAAAGAAAAAAGTAAAAAAGAGAAAGTATACAGAGAAAATGGGAGAGAGGGAGACAAACAAGAAAAATTGGAGACCAAATAAAATAGGTGGAAGGAAAGAACAACAATGGAAAACAAAAGATATAAAGATATAAAGATGGAGGAGTGAAAAGAAATCGTGTAGGTAGATAGATCAGTAACCAAAAGAATAAAAGAAAGAAAGATCAAAAATAAACAAGCAGAGAAAGAAAGGGAGGGGATACAAAACAAGCAAGAAACAATTCAGCAGCAACTCGGTTTTTCAAAAAAGGACACGGAAGAAAAAAATAATAATAATAAACATGGAAAAACAGCCTTCTTTCTTAGACCCCTAAGGATCTTCTCAGGCTGCTGGTGTGCCTCAATCACTTACCCCGCCAACTGCCCTCTGCAGGTTTTGAATTGGGTTTTAGTGAGTAAAGTAAGGGAAATAAAAGAAAATGATTTTTTTAAAAAATAAGAGATTCAATTAAAGCTAATACAAAGGAAATGTCTATATGTTCCCTAATAAAAAGTTTCAGCTAGATGCTTGCATAACTTGGTGGATCTTTCCTCAAGGACTAGCCAGGAATCAAACCAGGGACCTCATATATGTTAGGCAGGAATTCTGTCACTGTGCTATCCTGGGTTTTCAGGTTGATTACCCTTTCAGAAAACTATCTGCCCCTTTTCGCTTGGGCAGGTTAGATCCCCTGCAGTCAGCTGGAGTGGTGCTGATCGAAGCCTGTCTCTGCCTCCTCTCTGATGTAATTCCTCTCTTTACCTAAGTGGCTGGGCATAACCGCTAGCCTCAGATGATCCCCCTCCCCTCTCCCTGTTGAGTCGGGGTCCTTTCCGATATTAAAGGGGGGCCCACCTGGTTAAGCTCGCTGCAAAATAGTCTCTCTCTACTCTCCCAGACCCTTCTTCCTTGCAGTGAATCTGCCATCACACTCCTGTTTGGAGCAGGGGGCCAGGGTCTCTACCTAGTCTGTCTGCCCTGAAAGCTGGATATGTGTGCCCCTTCCAGTTGCCAAGGTAAGCAACCCCCAATTATTCCTGGCCTCCCTATCTGTCCAGTACCCTCCTAGGTGACTCAGAGCACTTCCCATGGAGGTAAACGTCTGCTCTACTCTCAGTTAGATACAATTCGCCAGGAGTTTTACCCTTGCTTAATATCTCAGGCGTGGGGGAGGGGAGCCCTTCCTGGCAGCCCAGAGGTTTAATAACTCAAGATTACTTGTTTTGGCTTCTTGGTGTCTTCGATCCTCGCTCTTTTGTGAGTGGGTAGGCAGTGTCGTGGCTTGCTGTGCCCCAAAGCAGGTCCCCATGGCAGCCTCTGGCTATTTCTTTGTTGTTTTAGTGAAAGCTAAGATTTATACGTCTAGCCCATAAGCCATGTTCCTACAATGCCCTGTTCTTTTTAATATAAATGGAACATTCATAAAAGTTGACTACTTATAATTACAAAGAAAACAAGTAAATTCAAAAAATAGGAACAGCTCAAAAATATTAATATAAATAGTGCAAACAATATACTTGGGCCTTAATACAATAAAACTAGAAACTAATAACAAAATATTTAAAATTCCCTCCCACTCAGAACTTTCTAAATGATAATAAATGACCTGTGGGTCAAAAGAAAAAAATACAAAATGAAATTATCAATTTTTCTAAAAATAGGGACACATGAAACAGATTTCTGAATTATGGAACACCACTAAACCATTGCTCAGAGAAAAATGATAGAATGAAATACTTATATCAATAATAGAAATAAATTAAAATGGACTTCAAAAGTGAGGAAAGACCAACAAACAACAAAATAAACCAAAAGAGAGCAATGGAAAGAAATAAAGAAACATTAAATAAGAAAAAATATAAAAAGAATAGAAGTCATAAACCACCAACCAACCTAATTTCACAGAATATATACACAAAATAAGAAATGGCATAATCAAAAGACAGGAAATTAAAAAGACAAAAAGAAATTACTTGTCACAGCTCTGTGCAAATAAATTTGAAAACTAGCTTGAATTAATAACTTGTTAGGAAAATACAATTTACCAAAACTGACCCCAGAAGAGATAGAACAATTTCCAAACAAAAAAGATAGAAATTTTTGAAACAGATCCCCTTCCAAAACAGCATTAAATCAAATGATTACTCGGGAGGATTCTACCAAATCCTTAAAACCAACATAATCTCAGCACTGAAAAACATAATTAAAACACAGAAAAAAAGAAGAAACTTTCAAATAATTCTTTGAATCAATTATTGATTGAAAACCTTAAAAAGTATGCACGTTCCCCCCATCCCACAAAAAAGCATGACTAGTCTTACTTATGAGCTGATAGATAAAACTTAAATAAAATATTAACAAGAATACAAATGCAAATTTTAAAATGATACATCATGACCAAGTAGGAATGTAAGAGTTGTTCAATATTAGAAAATATGTGATTATAACATATCATATGACTAGATCTATAATTATTACAATCTCCACAAGTGCTGAAAGAATATTTGACAAAAGTCAACATCTATACATCATTTAAAAGAAAAACATTCAATAATATAGGAATATATATATATACAACCCAAAACTCTACATCTTTTCTAATGGGAAAACACTAGAGGAATCCCAACTAACATCAAGCTAAACATACCCACTCTCCCCTTCTTAGGGATATTAGCTAATGGAATCAAACACTAGAAAGGAGTTAAAGACACAATATTGGAAAGTAAAGGTTCATGCTATTTCTATGCAGGTGATATGATTGTATATCTGAAAAATCAAAGAGAATCAATGAGAAAAGTACTAGAAACAGTACATGAATTTAGCAAAGTAACAGAGTACAAAATTAACATTCAGACTTCAGCAGGCTTCAGATAGACCAAAAATAACCAGTTAGAATACATTATGGAAGAGAGAAATCCATGTTCAATATAAAAAATAAATATCTAAGAATAGGCATAAGAAAAAATGTTTAAAATCTCTATGAGGAAAAGAAACACTCCTAAAAGATACTGATAGAACAAATGAAAAGACACACTATGCTCTGAAGGCATTTCTAACATAAATTTTTTAATTTGGCACAATGCAAATAAAACAAAACATCCTTTTTTTCTGGACATAAGCAAGTTGGTGATATAGTTCATATAAAAATTAATAAACAAGAATAGCTTGAAAAACTCTGAAAAAAATGAATGTGTAGGAGTCAAGTAGACTTAAATAATGTAATAGCATATTTTAAAGCCACTATAATTAAAAGTAGTATCATACAGCATTAATGCAGATTCAGATAGATAAAGGGAACAGAATAGAAAAGTTAAAATATACCAAAGTATATTAGTAGATACTGAAGGAGGTATTGCAAATCAGTGGTTAAAAAAAACTGACTTTTAGGGGGACGGCTGTAGCCCAGTGGATAGGGCGCCAGTACACCACATGGGAGTCCCCAGACCACCTTGAGGGGGCAAGCCGCCGTGGCCGGGGCAAAGTCCCCGTGGGCAGGGCAAAAAGCCGCCACGGGCAGGGCAAGTCGCCCGCAAACAGAGCTGAGCCACCCGTGAAATGGGGCTGAGCTGCCCATGAAATGGAGCCAAGCCGCCCGCGAAAAAACGGAGCTGAGCCGCCCGCGAAAGGAACAGAGCCGCCCATGAGTGGGGCAAGCTGCCTGTGCGGTGGGCCAACTCGACGCATTGCCACAACAGGGGGAGACAAAAAGCAGACATAGAAGAACACAAAAATGAACACACAGCAAGAGCAAGTAGAAAGGGGGGGATATGTAACAAAAAAAAAAACTGACTTTTAAATAAATGTTTTTGGGTGAACTGGAAATTCATATGACAGAAGATAAACTGGATATGTTCCTCATACAGTACAACAAGGAGAATTCCAAAGGACTATAGGTATGAATGTAAATATATATATATATATAAGTATACAAATCTGGAAGGAAACATGAACAATTCCTTTATAAACTGATCAGAAAAAAATTTTCTTACCATGGTTCAAAATCCAAAAGTCATGAAAAAAAAGATCTTGAATTTGACTTCATAAAACAAATTCCATTAAATAAAGGATAAAGTTAAATGACTAATAACAAAATGGAGAAAAAAATAGTTTATGCCACAAAAGGATTATATCCTTAATATACAAAGTACTCTTAAAATTTGAGAAGAGAGAAAGTAACCTGAGTGAGGGGAAGTAGGAATAGATAGTTCACTGAAAAAGAAATGAAAATGTCTATTAAATATGTTTAAAGACACTCAACCTCAATCCTTATAATAAAAATTCAAATTAAACTACACAGAGAAACCATTCCTCACCTATCAGACTGACAAAATTAAAAATTATGAACTATGCAGCATACTCAATGATGACATTGTAGGGAAATAGGTCTTCATTTACGTTGTTGGTGGGAATGAAAAATGGTACAACCTTTAAGGATTTTCCAAGATTAATTGGCAAAATTACTAAATGGTCTATACATAAGGCTCTTAATTGCAGCATTATTTGCTATAGCAAAAAAAAAAAACAGATAAAAAACAAATAGCCATCAGCAGGAAACTGGTTGAATAAATGATGATAAATCACCGCAATGGAGTAGTACACAGTATAAAAGAGAAGGAAAACTTTCTGTAACTGGTACACAGTAAACTCCAGTCTATATCATTAGTTAAAAGGAATTTAAAGAACAGCACCAAAATCTGTTTCAGGTATCTATTGCTGCGTGCAATATTACCCCCATAGTTAGTGACGAAAACCAATATTTATTATCTCTCAGTTTCTGCGGATCGGGAATCTGGGCATGGCTTCACTGGATGCCTCTGGCTCAGGGTCTCTCACGAGGCCGCGATCAAGGTGTCAGCTGTACTCTCAGGGTTCCACGGGAGGAGGACCCACTGCCAAGCTCACTCACTTGGTTACAGGCCTCAGGTCCACGTTGGCTGTTGGCTGCCTCCTGGTGACATGAATTCCTTGTGACGTGGGACTATCTCCACAGGGCTGCTCACAATACAGCAGCTGGCTACCCTCAGAGCTAAGGACCATCTTTTATGAAAAAGGAAGAGAGGTATGTTAGTGAGTGTGAGTGTGTGTGGGGGGATATAAAATTAGAAAATAACCTTTTTTGCAATTCCAAATGAACTATTGATTGAGGCAACAATTGCTAGTAGATGTAAATCTTTAGGAATGTTAAAATGGAAGGACCAGGCTGAGTAGCTCAAACCAATAATTAAACTTAGCTTCACTAAAAGTGAACAGGCATTATGGGCCTTATAGAATATTAGATGATTCTTGCAAAAAAAAATTAATGTAATATGAAATGAAATGAAATGAAAATAAACCTAGTCAAGCCTCTTGATTAAATATAGGGAACGGAAGAACAAGGTAAAAGTCATAATGAGGAAACAATCAGCCAAATGTAGAATATGGGATTATATTTTTTTAAAAAAAGACCCATATTTGTCCCAAAAATTATTGTTATAGAAAATAGGGATAGTAGTAGGGACAATTATGGAAAAAAAATTTTTTTTTCTAAGAGACAATAACCAAATACAAGATGTGGTGTTTGTTTGAATTTTGATATAAACAATTTAACTGCAAAATTTTCAAACACTCAGAGAAATTTGCTCACTCAATACTTCAGCTATTAATTCTGTTAAGTGAGATAGCATGGTACTTCTATACATAAAAATAATTTGTTCTCATTGTTTGGAGGTGGATAAAATAACATGTTGTCTGGAACTTGGTTTAATTTAACCCAGGGTGCAAAAGTATGGTTTGGTGGGGTGGGGCACAGGATAAATGAAACAGTATTGGAAAGATGTTGATAATTATGGAAACTTAATGATAGATAAACAGGTCCTTGTTTTACTATCCTCTTTAGTTTTGTGGAGCTTTGAAAATTCCTTAATAAAGAATTTCTTAAACATTTTTAAAAACATTTTGTCAGCCTCCCTCCTTTTACAAAATTAAAACTACTTTAAGAAGGGAATTATGGAGAGGGGAGTAGAATCTTTACAATGTCCTCCTTAGTCTCTGAAATTCTATGTCACTAAATATCAGGTCAGGCAGATACACAGTAAAGATTCCAAATATTTCTATTCAGGATCTCTTAACTGCAGTCTTACAAAAAGAAATAGGTCAGAAAAGTAATTGCTAAATGAATGTATAAGTAGTATGTTAGTTTAGGTAACAAGTTAGATGGAGGACTTTGTAGATTTACTTTACAGTATCATTTTTCTCACTGAATAGATATAACAGCTTAAGTTCTTCCTGGGAACTTTGTAATTACAATAAATCATATAGAAAGATACATGGTAATATATTTCCCTTTCAAAAGGGAAACCACTGTGTCTATTCCAAATTGTTCCCAGGCGAACTTTCAGGTTCCTGATCTTTTTATCCTCTTCCTCTTGCCTTGCTGTTTTGATATTCCATGAGATATCCTAAAAAGAAGTAGGGGAAAGGCAAGCTATTTTGCTGCTTGATAACTACTTTGATAAAAAAAATACTTTGAAGATAGGAAATTTGTAGCTATTGGACAAAATAAGATGGATGGCTTTACATTAGATTCAATATGTGTCTCCCATAACTCCAGATATAGTCAAAATTTATATTTAGGTTAACACAAACAGCTGCCATTTTTAAGCTCTTGATGTATAATGATTGAGAAAGAAAGTCTTTTATTGGTCCTATTCTTAGGTGTTTGTTTCTTCATTTTGTAACAGTTATGAATAAACAGACATATATATATATAAATATTTGAACTGTGTGAAATGTCCATTTTTGTAAGTCAATAATGGTCAAACATATACATGGAAGGCCATCAGATGATTATGTTTCTTAGGAAAATATGCAGATAAACCGGAGTAAGTAAATATAGGATAGAAGTTCCTTAAAAGACTTTCAAACAGTTAAGTGCTCAGTGAATATCTGTTAAATGAATGAGTAGATCATATAATTAAAAGATGAAAGTCAATCCAAATTTAGTGAATGAATCAATTTCATTCCAAATTAATTTTGAGATACTAAGCTGAAAGTTGTATTATATACACAACAAATTTAGACTAACCTACATTTTCATTTAAGGATTCCCAAAGTTAAGATATCCTGTACATCCAGAAAGGAACAGATTCAGTACTGCAAATTGCAAAAACCTGATGAGAGCAAAATGACTGCTCTTCTTTACCTATTTCCAATGGTAGTGATAAGAGTAAAATGGCAGTAGATATCATTTTTTATTGAAATTTACCCAGCAAAACAAAATAAAGAGGTTTGCTCTACAATAATCTTGTGCTTTTAAGCTTACTGATCATGTTAGCCTGGACTCTTAAGCCAATGTTGATTGTTTTTCCTAAAGATGTGTGCCAGCCTCATTTAAGTTTCATGAAGGAAATTAATATTCAAAGGAGTGTGACTTGTTTAAGGTCCTACTTGAATTCTCTACTACTATAGTTCTGCTGATTGCCAAGAGCTTATTCTTTTCAATATGCCACACAAAATGGATAGGCTTTTGCAAATGGACTAGAAAAAAATAATAATAAAGCTCTCTGCTTCTTTCAGTTTGTAGACAAGGGCTAGGAAATCTTAGTTTACACACTAGATTTCCATTTTCAAACTATTACATTACAGCTTACTATATTATATTAGGCAACATTCATCATGAAAAAAAAAACTTAGAAGCCCTCATTCATCTGCTTTACCTTGTCTAATAGTTTCTTTCTTTAAAGCAGAAGCTGTATGGAGCAGCAATTTGAGAATGTTTCTGACAGCATTTTTTTTAAAGCAGTGAGATGAATTGTAAACAAGGATCTTGAGTCCACTGGTTTCATGTACTATAACTATAAAACTCTTTAGGGTGAGCTGAAAAGTGGCCATTGCACATAATCTATGTCCCCCAACTCAGTAAGAAGTCCAGTCAGATATCTTCTTAATTTCACTGAACTACCTACTACAAAGATATTTAACGAAGTTGGTAGTCAGGGAAGACAAACCACAGGATCGGTGCCACTAGCCCAGATACCTCCAGTATAACATTGTGTCAGCTCTGCCTCCATCAAGACTTGATCTATTTCAATAGCATGTGAGAAACAATCAATCTTGTAGGTAATAGATAACTCCAAAGTAATAGCATCCAAGAAAAGCAGAATAGAAATCACTTGAGTACCAGTTCCTAGTCCCTAGGATTGGAAACAAGCTTTTGTGTGAGCCTAAATCTAAAAAGGATGCAGTCTTGTTTTCCAGAATATTTATATTATCTGCTATATAAAATATAGAAATATAAAAGCCTGTGTGTATATTGCTCAAAGATAGGAAAAGCAATGGGCTTTATTATATGTAAACTGTGACAATGCTAACATTCTACATAAGGTTGACAGGCTGGTTCTCAAAATCCTAGGGGTAATTTTCCACCACATTTGACCAGCTAAATACATACATATAAAGAGTTTTGGCAAAAGTTTTCAGTTTCTTTCTTTTTTTTTTTTTTTGTCAGTGGTTTTCTAAACATTGACAGAAACAGGGAGGAAATCCTCAAAAGAATGAAATAATTATAGTTATTTCTATTTGTATATTTTTAGACAATCAGAACAATTCTTTGAAGGCAGTTTGTGGTAATAATTTTATGCACGTTTCCTGTATCGACTGCGTCTGGCATCTGCCCTGATCTGGCTTCCTGGCTGGCTGCCCTCCTGTAAACACTGTAAAAATGAAACGCTGTCACAAGGAATTGTCCTCGAGACTGGCCACTCTGCTAAAGCACATGCCATGGGGGCAGTTTGAGTTAGGAAAACAAATCACTTCATCAGATACCAATTCAATAAATTGACACTAAATGGATTTGGAGCCTTTTTTCCTTTAACTGTGAATAATAGTGGTGATGAAGATGACTATGGATGAGCACCTACTGAGGTAAACACTGGGCTAGGCACTTAACACACTTAGCCTCTTCCTCATAACACTACAGATGAGTGTTATTCTTCCAACTTTGCAGGTGAGCTATACAAAGGCCAATAGAGGTTAAGGCCCTTATTCAAAGTCTCATGGCATGAGGCATCTCTCTAGTCCAGCACGTAATTGGCAGAGCCAAAATTCTCCCTCACAAGCTTAAATCTAATCCATTCCTGTGGGTGTGAACCTACTGTAAATAAGGACTCTTGATGAGGTTACTTCAGTTAAGGTATGATCCACACCAATCAGGATGGGTCTTAATCCTACCACTGAAGTCCTGTATAAAAGAATGAAATTCAGACAGAGAGAAAGCCACAGGAAGCAAGAAGCTGAAACAGAACCTGGAAGAGAAGGGAGAGACCAGGAGAAATAACCCAGTGCCTTCCCATGTGGCAGAGCAACCAAGGATCACCAACAATCAGCCCCAAAATGCCACAGTCTTCAGGGAGAAAGTATTGCTGTGATGATGCCTGGATTTGGATGTTTTCCTGGCCTCAAAACAGTGAGCAAATACATTCCCACTGTTTAAGCCAACCCATTTCATGGTATTTGCTTGAGCAAACTAGGAAACTTAAAAAAAAAAATGGTTCTAAGAGCATAAGGAAGGAAATCAAGTTGAAATGGTTCAGGAGGTGAGTATGGATGTGGTGTGGACTGTAGCCAAAGCGGGACGTAGCCAGCCCAGAGGCCCTGTGTAGGCAAGCAGACCTGTGAGAGAAATGCCACTCCTCAATCTCAAGCCACTATTATGGTTGATAACAGGCAGCAAATAGGACTGCAGAATAAATTCTAAATGTAGAGTCAAGAAACCTGGATTCTGTTCTAGTGCCAGTTCTTCTTCTACTTCTTTTGTGACACATAAGACAAATAACTTATCCCATTTGTGTCTCAATTTCCTCCCCCACCTAGGAAGGGAATTTGGGCGAGGTGCTCTATAAGTTCCTTTCAAATAATTTAAGTAACATTCTGGGAAGGGATTACAAATGTAAATACATGTTTGCTCCTTATGCAAGCAATTTAATTTTCCTTAATAGAGAGATTTGGTAATCTGTTATTATCATTATCATCTTCAAAAAGCAACTATTAAACATTTGTTTGCCAGTGGCAATGAGTTACATGGTACACAACATGTATCTTGGGAGCTTATGATCAAACAAAAAAAATGATAAGTAACAAGCTTATAATCTTAGTCTATAGGACATGCAAAGATGTACTTGAAAATAAAAGTCATTGACTCTGCAGGTATTTTATCAATATTGTGCCTTCTAGAAAGGGCCTGCTTCATATTAGGTGGAATTGACAGTCACCTACCTGCTGTGATTTGAGGAAGGACTCTCTATTTCTAAATTATGTCTGTCACTATATCTGAAAATCTATCATTACTGGTTCATTTCTTTGGCTTCAGACATTGTCTCAGGGATTTCCCATACAAGATGCAACTACCCTGTGGTAGATTGAATTGTGTACCCCAATATAGACATGCTCTTAATTTTAACTTGCATCCCTATGGGTTTGAACTTATTGTAAATAGGATCTCTTGAAGATGTTATTTTTAGTTAAGGTTTGGCCCAACTGAATGAGGGTTAGTCTTAATCCGGATTATTGGAGTCTTTTATAAGCAGAAGAAATTCGAACATAGTAAGAGAAGGAGCCAGATGCCAGAAGACAACAAAACCTAGAAGAGAAAGAAGAGCACACAGCCGTGTGACACAAGGCAGAGGTGCAAGCCAGGAAACCCCAAGTACTCCCGGCAAGTCAGGACCAGAACGTTACAGATTTGGGGAGAAAGCATGGCTTCACTGATGCCTCAGTTTTTATCACTTTAGGACTACTCCTAGCCTGAAAACAGTGAACCAATAAATTCAAAGTGTTTAAGCAAACTGTGCTGTGGTATTTGTCATTGCAACCTGGAAAACTAAGACAACCTCTTAGAGAATTCACTGCAATAAACCATGAGCAGAGAAGAGGTTGAAAGAGAGAAAATATTGGGTGTGTAAATGATGATGTAAATGTGTAAATTGGTGAGTAGGAGGGAAAGAAGACAAACAAGAAGTGGGCTGCCTTGGAGACGCTTGCTTCAGAGAGAATCCTCTGCATCTGGAGGCGATGAATGCACTGAGTGTGCTTGACTATGCCAGAAAGACCCAGATTGGCTGGATCAAGAAAAGAAATTCTGAGCAATGTGGGAGAATGCTGAAGACAAACTTTGTCTACCTTTTTATTTTTCCAAGGGTTAGCCCTGGTGCCAGATGTTTAGCATCTAGTCACTAAAACTTGAGTGATTGAACTCTTCATCCTTAATCCTTAAAAATTTTAATTGTTTGGATATGTTCATGAACATGTCAAGAATGTTTGGAATTAAATGAGATATTGCACTTGAAATGACTTGTATCAATTCTAGGCATAAAACAGATGTTATTATTTTTATTTGATACAAAAAGCAAGGGCAAGGGGCTTTAGAGGATAAAGAGTAGGGGAAGTAGCTATATAAATATATAAAATTGTATGTGGCAGCGTAAGCTAATTTAGGCCAAAAGCAACTTTTCCCTCTCTTAACCATAACTTCAATCCCTCACTTCTGAACAGAAACTTAGGTAGGTCTTTTAGTTAAAACCTTCCCCTGACAAAATAGAGCAGGCCTTCTTGTTTGTAGCATAACAAAATGGGCTGTTGTCAGAACCAGGAAGTTACAGAATCAGTTTGGCCCCAGCATGAACCAAAGATGTTAGAGTTTCACCTGGGGAATAACCCTGGACAGGTCAGTATTTTAGGTAGAAGAGTAAGTTCCAAATATCAACTAGAATTAATCAAATTACCAAAAGTCCATTTATGCAATGATTTGTGAAGGACAGTCATTTCAAACTCATCTTTGAGCATACCATTTATGGATGATACATTATAGCTAAGTATGCTTGGGCTTATGTAGCCCTGGTATCTGCAATAATTACAGAATGATTACAAAGCATTATCTTTTTTGAAAGCTGAATACAGAATTGATGTTGGCAGTTGCTGAGGAATAATTCCTCATTCTCAAACATTTGCAATGGTCACATAGTCTTTTCAAACCTCTTTGGATCACAAAAGCAAAATAAATAGAAAGCAGCTTCACTCTCAATAAAGGAAAAAGATAAATTCTAATTCCTAAATGAAAATCTGAGTGGTTTCTTTCTACAATCTTCTGATACTCCAAACTTATATTTTTGAAATTTGACTCCCCAAAATAGGTCCAAGCATCAAATAATATTATTCCAGATTCGGACTCCCTGTTTACCAAACCATTGATCCATCCTTGAAACAGAATTCTATTTTCTCTTTCCTGATGAAAGTTTTACCTCAAAGAAGTAGAAGAAAACTGGATGTTATTCCTGAATTGAGAGAGAAAATAACAAGAATTTCCACTTGTAAATGCTCATCCCATCAACACTCTCCACCTGAGTATGTTGAGCACACAGAGGCATCCAAAGGAAACAGTTAAGCCATGCTGCGGGAACACAGAACACCCAGGCTGATGGCAGAAAAGCAGGCTCAATGTCCAAGCTCAAAGACCAGGACTCTTCAAAATCTCTGGCTTCACTTGCTAGCCTATTTCCCCAGGAGAGAACTGTGCAGCCATAGAGGTTTTAAGGGGGTTGTAGTAGCACTAGAGTGACGGAAGCATCGCAAACAGTGGCCACACCCTCCAAATCATAATAACTTGAAGTAAGGTGTTGAAGGGAGAGAAACCAGAGTAGGAGAATCTTCCCTACTCCCATGTCCGTCTTTAGTGGCCGCAAAAGAACAAGACAAGGGAGGTCCTCATGGAAATTAGAACCAGAGACAGCACATTTAGCTATTGTCACTCCTTTGTCTGCCCCTGCCCTGTAGAAACAATGAGATGGCACTTTATACCTGTTAGAATGGCAAAAAGCAGAGAGCTGATAATGACATGACAAGGTGATTGAGGTATGGAGACCCTTATGCAGGCTGGTACGGCTTTCCTGGAGAACATCTGGGAGCACTTAATTATATACACATTCTTCACAGCCCATCAGTTTCATATCTACACACACACACACACACACACACACACATGCATATCCCATGTAGGACCTGTATGATGATGTTTATTTCCATTTAATTGGGGGAGGTAGGAAGTTGATGACAATCTGAGTATCCATCACTGGAAGAGTGGATATGAAAAATATGGTGAATATACACATTGAATTAAGCAACAGATTAGAAGTACAAATAACATAAATTAATCATATACATATAGGACCATGGGGGGGATATAAAACAGAACGAAATTAATAATACAATACCATTTGCCTAAATTAAAAATGCAAGCACACAAACCTACAATACACATATGGGAATTGTGATTGCAAACAAAATGCTCTATTCATTTGCCTGTGGGGAGAAGCGAGGGAAAAATTGTGGGAAATGGGAACAGAAGAGGAGAAGAGAAGGAAGTAATAAAATATAAGAGTATCTTTATATATAGAATCATGATATTGTGCCACAAGCTGAGAAATATATTTCACATGATCAGTGGTATCTAAATCCAAACAACATCCCATCTGTACGATTTGACTCATATATACACAATTTTTCTCCTTTCTTGCTCTCCTTCATCATATGAACAGTCTTGTCTCATTACACTCACATTAGAAGGGAGAGGTGCTAGATCTGATGCTCTCAGTGTGATGGATCTCCTTGCAGACAGAAAGGAATCTATGCACACACTGGAATAGCCAGACCCAGGCCCAAATTTCTCAAACTTTCTTAAACCATTACATTTTAAAGCTGGGAAAGACCTTAGATATCAATCAAACCCACACATTTTACAGATGAAGTGGCTGGAATACACCATGATGACAAGTGATGCAGAGGATGCCTGTCACTTAACTCCAGTCAGGAGATTTTCCATCACATACTTGAACTACACATTTTAGGACTAAATTACATTATCTTCTATAATTTGCTGTTATTTCATCTAACATTTTTTAGGGCAGTGGCAGTGTCTTATTTGCCTCTCTCACAGTGTCCAACTCAATAAAAATTGATATCAGTGAGTAGAAGCTAATCCATTCCAAAATATTGATTAGGCTACTCTGCCATAGGAAGGTCATAGGCTCAATAAAGGGAAGGATCAAATACTTCCTTCTGCAAGTGTGTTCTATTGGTCATGATGAGATCTGGATTCAGAGCAGATCCCCACAAACATTATTTGAACCTTGATTACATTAGTGAGTTGGTACCATGATGAGGAACAAAATTGTCTCTCTAAGATGATTCTTATTTCACCACAGTTTTCACCTGGAGCACAACAAATTGATTGAGCCAGGACTCAAGACAGATATCAGTACTTTTTATTTACTAAATCCCTTGATCTTATAACAAATTGATTTCACTGGAGTCCTGCCATATTGATTTCTCTACAACCACTGTGTCACTACATGCCATGGAAGATAGTAAACAAATCTTGTTAAATACACTCTAGTAATAACTGCACTTTCCATACCCCTGCACATCAAATTGTTGCACACCTCTGAGCCTTTGCTTATATGACCCAGGGGCCAGGATTGTCCCCAAGGCCTGGTTAATTTCTACTTATTCTTCAAGACTCAACTCAGGTATCATTTACCCAGGAAAACTCCCTGAGCTCACATTGCACATCCAGGAAATAATCTGTTAGCATTTCTGTAATGCCTACCAGTCAGAACTACAAGAATGCAAGAACTAGATCTTTTTCTTCTTCCCCCAGCATCCACCCAGTGCCTAACTCAAAACAGATATGAGCACTAGGAGATGCAAAATCAGAAATCCAACCAGTTTTCCTCAAACATATTAATAAAGAGGTTAGAGTCCAAAGAACAAGGTAGGCAAAGGGTAGAGTTCAATTAGCTCAGTGTAAGGTAAAAAGATAAGCTATTCTCTCAGTTCAGAATCTGGTGATAGTTGGTGAATATACATTTTAAGCAAGAGGGGGCAGTTACTCAGGCAATAAGCCTGGGCAACAAAGTATCAAAGACCCAGAGAGGATACTAGCCAAGAAAGGGTCAGAATACCAGGCAATCAGAACTTGATACAATGCCAATGACTCTGAGCCAGGGACTCTCTATACGTGTCAATCCAAAAACAGGAGCTGGTCTCAGAATATGGGCAGATTCAAATCCAAGTTGGAAGCAAGTTGCTAGAATGGGTAGTAAAGAGACCAAGAATAAAAGAGATTTTGGAATAACCACATAGCTCAACACAAATTCAATAAGACAAGGCTACAGTCTAATAACTCTATCTAAAATGCATAAAATTGCATCTTTTAGAGAAATACAATATAACCAGAGTATATTCTTCTAAAATCTCCCATACATACTTTTTATATGTTATCATTCCAAAATAACTACATTCAAAATATACAGAGGAAAGTTGTTGAATAATTAAGTAGTATATATACATTGTAGTAGTTGGTATAATGTCCCCCCAAAATTCATGTCTATCCAGAAACTCAGAATGTGACCTTTTTTGGAAATAGGGTCTTTGCAGATGTAACTAGTTAAGGATCCAGATGAGATCATCCTGAATTAGGGTGGGATCTAAACCTAATGACGGGTGTCCTTATAACAAGAGGAGAGTAGACACAGAACACAGAGAAGGCCACGTAAAAATAGATGCACAGATTGGACTGATGCACCTACAAGACAAGGAATGTCAAGGATAGCTGGCAAGCACCAGAAGCTGGGAGAGAGGCATAAGACAGTTTCT
>PVKH010008267.1:0-19608 GCA_004027955.1 Chaetophractus vellerosus | reverse complement strand
GGACGAGCTGGGAAATTCTCTCCGAATGTTGAAATCAGTTCCCTTTTATAAGCAGTCAACTGAATGGATAACAGCGTCATCCATTCTTCATCCAATCTTGCTGATTGATGCAGATGCAATTAGCCCCAGGCTTGCTGGACCCAACAGCTGGGCACAATTACCTGGCTGAGTTGACACATTAGCCTAGCCATCACAGATGGCTAAAGAGATTAAGGATTATAAGAAGACCTTGTGTGAGCACAAAGAAGAATTTGAAAGCATACTTAGAAAAACAGCAGATCTTGCAGGAATGAAAGGTGCAAGAAATGAAATTAAAAATACACTGGAGTCATATAATAGCAGATTTGAGGAGATAGAAGAAAGGATTGATGAACTTGAAAACATGGCCTCCAAAAGCAAACATACAAAAGAACAGATGAAGAAAAGAATGGGAAAAATTGAACAAGGTCTCAGGGAACTAAATGACAGCAAGAGACATGCAAACATACATGTGATGTTTGTCCCAGAAAGAGAAGAGAAGGGAAAAGGGGCAGAAGGATTATTTGAAGAACTAATGGTAGAAAATTTCCCAACCCTATTGAAGAACATGGATATCCCTTCCAAGAAGCACAATGTACTCCCATAAATAAATATGAGTAGACCAACTACAAGACACATACTAATCAGAATATCAAATTCCAAAGAGAATATTGAGAGCAGCAAGAGAAAAGCAATGCATCACATACAAGGGTTACCCAAAAAGATTACATGTCAATTTCTCATCAGAAACCATGGAGGCAATAAGGCAGTGGTAAGATATATTTAAGATACTGCAAGAGAAAAACTGATAGACAAACATCTTATATCTGGCAAGATTGTCTTTCAAAAATGAGCTTGGAATATTCACAGATAATCAGAAACTGAGAGAGTTTGTAAGAGAGACCAACATTGCAGGAAATACTAAAGGGTGTGCTATATTCTGAAAAGAAAAGACCAGTGAGAGAGGCTCAGAATAGAGTCTAGAAATGAAGATTATATCAGTAAAAGTAACTAAAATTCTCTAAAGAGTGGTGAAAATTAGATATAACAGATAAAACTCAAAGGTCAAAATGAATGAAATAAGAACTGCCTTTACAGTAATATATTGAATGTTAATGAATTAAACTCCCCAATCAAAAGATACAGACTGGGGGCCAGCTGTATAGCCCTGTGGATAGGGCACTGGTTTACCACATGGGAGGCCCTGGGTTTGGTTCCCAGGGACCTCTCCTAGCGGGCAGACAACCTTGAGAAGGGCAAGCTGCCATGGGTGGGCAGAGCCACCATGGGCAGGGCAAAAAGCTGCCACGGACAGGGCAAAGCCGCCACGGGCAGGGCAGGTTGCCCGCAAATGGAGCACAGCCAGCCACCTGCGAACTGAAGCAGAGCCTGCCGTGAATGGAAGCAGAAGCTGCCCACAAGCGGGGCAAAGCCGCCTGCACGGTGACCAGTTTTGGCGCGTTGCCGCAATGGGGGGAGATTAATAAATAAAAAATAAATCTTAAAAAAAAAAGATACAGACTGGAAGAATGGATAAGAAAATATGAGCCATCTATATGCTGTCTACAAGAGACTCACCTTAGACATAAGGATACCAGTACATTGAAAGTGAAAGGCTGAAAAAAGATATCCCATGCATGCAGTAACAACAACAAAAAAAGCTGGAGTAACTATGTTTCAAATGAAACAGACCTTAAAAGACACTAGTAAAAGACACTAGTAATGCACAATCTGAGGAGGAAGTCAGGGGAAAAGTTCCATTTGCAATAGTGACTGAAAGAATCAAATATTTAGGAACAAACTTAACCAAGAATGTAAAGTGCTTATATTCAGAAAACAACAATGCGTTGTTAAAAGAAATTTTTAAAAGTCCTAAATAATTGGAAGAACATTCCACACTCATGGATTGGAAGACTAAATATCATTAAGATATCAATTCTACACAAATTGATATATAGATTCAATGCAATTTTGATAAAAATCCCACCAGCATTTTTTAAACAAATGGAAAACACAATTATCAAATTCATTTGGAAGGATAAGGGGTCCTGAATAGCCAGAAACATCTTAATAGGGAAAAGCGAAGTCGGAGGACTCTCACTTCCTGACTTTAAATCATATTACCTAGCTACAGTGGTAAAAACAGCATGATATTGACATAAAGGCAGACACATAGACCAATGGAACTGATCTGATGTTTCAGAAACAGACCCTCACGTCTATGGTCAAGTGATTTTTGACAAGTCTGTCAAACACACCCAGCTCAGGCAGAACTGTCCATTCAACAAATGGTGCTGGAAGAACTAGACATTCACAGTCAAAAGAAAGAAAAAGGACCCGTATCTCACACCTTAAACAAAAAAATGACTCAAAATGGATCAAAAATCTAAATATAAAAGCAAGAACCATAATGCTTCTAGAAGAAAATATATGAAAACATCATGAAGACCTGGTGGTAGGTGGTGGATTCTTAAAGAAGATAAGAGGAGGGCTGAAAAGGACTACTGATGCTTAATATATGTAGAAGTTTTAATTAACTTTACTGTAAAAGTGTGGAAATGTATAGAGTTGATGGCATCATGTTATAATGAGTAACAGCTGGTTTATAAGTGGGAATGTGGCTGGAAAGGATGTAAATGTCAACCGAAAGAAAGCTAGAGAATAATCTAGGGACTGAATGATTCACTGAACCCAGAGGTAGATGAGAATTGTGGTTGATGGTACAAATGCAAGAGTATTCTTCTGTGAGCTAGACTGGATGCACATCAGTATTGCAGAGTGGTGGGAATGTGGATAAGCATGGGAAAAATACAACTGGAGTGACCTATGGACAGTGGTTAACAGCAATACTGTAATATTCTTGCATCTATGCCAAATATGTACTATGTTGATAAGGGGGGAGTATGGAAAAAATGTGCCAAATGTACACTATGGACCATAGTTGGTGATAATAGTCTGATAATATTATCTCATAATCTGTAACAAATGTTCCACCATGGTGTGATGTGTTGATGAAGGGGTATTGTATGGGAATTCTACACATGTGCATGATTGTTTTGTAAATTCACAACTTCTGTAATAAAAATATATTTTTAAAAATTAATAATAGGGTGGGTTGGGTGAAAAATACACCAAATGTGAGATATGGACTATAGGTAGCGTAAGATTTTGATGATATTCTTTCAGAATTTGTAACAAATGTCTCACAACAATGCAAGATGTGACGGTAGGTTGATGTATAGGACCCCTGTATGTTATACACTTTTTTGCGTGAGTTCACAACTTTATACACTTATTGTTTATGCACATTCATGTATGAATGATATAAAAAAATAGGGTGGGTTGGGGGGAAAATCCACCAAATGTAAGATACTTTGGTTAGTAGTAATATTTTGAGGATGCTCCTCTTTCATCATTTGTTAAAAATGTTTCACAACAAGGCACAGTATTGATGGTGGGATGAGGTATGAGAGCCCTGTATGAGGTTATGCATGATTGTTATATAAGTTCACAATTTTTACTATACACTTATTGTTTATGTATGTTTATGTATGAGTGATATACTTCAGTAATTTTTTAATGAAAATAAATAAATACACTAGAATATTTATGCCTAATTCTCACATATTAATCATTTCTGATAGATTATTTTTGACACTGTCAATTAGTCACCCATTTTGAATTTATGATTCTGAATAAATGACATTCATATCCTGTTGCATGTGTGTGTTTTAGATATTTTATATACAGAGAAATTGAAATAATCATCGATTAAGTTAACAACTCCCTAGAAATGTTAATTTCAATTTGATGAAACATTTCTTTGACTTATGTGACATATGGAATTGTATTCTTCTTTTACGCAGTATGAGAAACCTAATAAAATAGTGCTATTTATAATTTAATGGAAATATTATCGATTCTGTCATCTATACAATTATAAAAACTGAAACTTGCAATAGTCCTTTAGAGGCACTTGGATCCAAACCACTTATCCTGGAAATTAATCACTAGAATGACAGGAGGTAAAATATCTTGTCCAGCCCATGGAAATCCAGACCTGGTCTGCCATCTCAGTAACTTCCATGTAGAGACCCCACCCCCACCATGCTATACAGCTTCAGGACACCATGAAGCATATTTTATGTTATACCCATGCTATGTCAGATGCAGAAACACCATTTCCCTTTCCTTCTGTAGATAAATTAATTCAGCAAATATTCACTGAATCCATGCTATGCTCCAAGCACTATTCTAGGAGCACTGTTCTAAGAGCTGAGAATTTAGAATGAATAAAACAGATATATATCTGCCCTCATGAAGCTTACATTCTAATGGTAGATGGTATGGTATGCAAATTAGAAATAGGGTAACCAGTAACTTTATCAGTCAGGGTTTTCCAAAGAAACAGAACCAAGAGGATCTCTCTATATATATCTCTATCTTTATCTCTCTATCTATCTAAAGAGATTTATTTTAAGGAATTAGCTCACACAATTCTGGGGAATGGTAGTCTGAAATTGGTAGGTCAGACCAGCAGACAGAAAATTCCAACAAGAGTTGCAGTTGCAGGCTTTAGGCAGAATTTCTTCTTCTCTGGGTGTGTTGGTTTCAGTCCTTTGTGGACTCCAGAAAATTATGTTCTTAAATTGAAACTATTGTGAATCTTTAATTAAATTAGACCAATTGAGGGCCATTTGATTAGATTGCTCCAGTAGGACAAGACCCAGGGTGGGTCTTAATCCTCTTACTGGAGTCCTTTATAAATGGAGGAATAAAAGCTGCAGACACAGAAATAACTGCAGAGGCAGAGAAGAACCCAGAAGCTGACAGAGAGAAAGCTCTGGGGAACAGAAGCTGGAATCAATGGAGCACAGAGGCTGAGAAGAAGCCACTTTAGCCAGAAGGTGAAAGAAATGAGACCTGCAGAAGAGAGGAGAGATGAGCAGATGCCAACATGTGCTTGATTGCCCACAGCTGACCTGGGAGAGAAAGTGTCTTTAGATGACACCACTATGTGCCTGACTGCCCACAGCTACAACCTGGTGAGACAACACCTCTTGATAATGCCTTGATTTTGTACACTTTCACAGCTTCAACACTATACGCTTTTAACCCAATAAATCCCATTGTAAAAGTGAAAACATTTCTGGTATATTACTCCCAGCAGCTTTTACCAAACTAAAACATTAGGAAAATTGTTTTTTGCTTTTAAGGCCTTTAACTAATTAGATGAGGTCCACCCATATTATCAAGGGTAAAATCCTTGACCTAAAGTCAACTGATTGTGAAAGCTAATCACATCTAAAAAAATACCTTCACAGCAACATACAAGTGTTTGACCAAACAACTGGACACCATAACTTATCCAAGTTGGCACATAAAATTAAACATCACAGAAAGCTGAACAGAGAAGCTTACATTTGAACCAAAACCTGAAACCATGAGGTTCTCTGAGAGAAGAGTGTTCTAGGCACAGGGAAAATCACGTGCAAAGGCCTTGAGAGAAGTGTGCTTGGAATGTTTATGGAAGAGCAGGGTATAGTGTACCTGGGGTAGGATGAAGAGTAGCAGAAAATGAGGTAAAAAAAAAAAAAGGAGGGGTCATGTGGGCCACTGTAAAAGCTTGAGCTTTCACTTCCAGTAAGATGGGAAAATATGAATGACAGGATTTGAATTATGTTTTTTAATGAGCATTCTGGTTTCCCTGTGGAGAACAGACCCTAGGGATGCACAGGAAGAATCAGGAACAGTAGTTAAGGTGACTGCAATAATCCAATTAAGAGACAATGATGGTTTGCACTGAACTTGTAGCAGTGGAGACAGTGGGAAGTGATATTCTGTCTACAAATATTTTGGAGTTAGAGCCATGAGGGTTTGCTGATAGAATGCATCAAGAGTGTGAGAGGAAAAGAATCAAGGATGATTCCAAGGTGTCTGGCCAGAGCAGCTAGAATGTAATCTCCATGAAGGTACAGATTTTGATACGGTTTGTTCACTGCTCTGCTTGGCACACTAAAAATGTAATATTTTCAGAAAGAATGACCGAAATTTTGGGACTTTGATGGAAAAGAGTGGGGCAGAACAAATTCAGGGGAGGAAGAGTTAGGTTTCAGGCATAGAATGTTTGAGGTAACTGTTAGATCCATAAGTGAAGATGTTGAATAGGTATTATATTTAACAAGTGTGGAACTCAAGAGGGAAGTCTGGGCTAGAAACATAGAGGTGGATGACCTCAATATAGAGAGATAACACTTAAATCCATGAGACAAGATAAAATCACAAGTGGAGGGAAGTTGCAGGGAAGATAGCAGAGTAGGGAGTTCCATGACTTGGTCCTTCCACCAAAACAACTGTTAAACAGGCATAAACTGACTGAAATAACTATTTTGAAGCTTCAGAAGCCAGAAGAACACTGTACAGCATCCATGGAAAAGCATGAGGAAGACGCTGATAAATTATGATAAAGAACTTTCAATTGTTCTTTCCACATGGTGGCTACCTATGCCAATCCACAACTCTCACAGCAGACCACCATAGAGTCTAGTCCCTGGCTAGTGGCTGGTGATGAAAAAGGAATTAAAAATCCTCTTCCCTATGAAAAGGGCTGGCATGGCCAATCAATGAGCATGGGTTTTGATTAGTGAATTCAGATTGCTGGGTCATGGGTCTGAGGGAAGCTATTGTTTCAACCCTCCCCAGATAAAGATGGTGGCAGCCATTGTTTCAACCCTGTCCCAGAAAAAGTCTGTAGCAGCCATTGTTTCAACCCACCACAGACAAGGGCAGAGGGAGTGGAGCTTCCTCGGGACTGCAGGGGACAGTTAGCTGAAAGGCTGCTTTTGCTGGGTAGGCCAGGAAAGCTCAGCTATGAGGAGCTGCCGGATAAACTTTTGGTGCCTTCCTGACCAATCCTGAGGGCACTTTGAAGCCATTCTGTGCCCCCTTCATGGGTCCCTGGACCTATTTTGGCTGGGAAAGACCAACTTGGGAAAGTCCTCCCCAGGTTGACACTCTTCACAGAATTTGCACTACAGACAAAAGCAGCAAGAAACAATGAAAGGAATATAAAAACCTAAAAAGGTGGGCAGTCTGGGACAAAGGCCTGCCAGCTTCAAATGCCCAGGAGAGGGAGGTTTATCCTCTGGGGTCAAACTCCTGTAAATAGGAGACCTCCAAAACAACAAGAAAAATGACAGGACAAGACAAAGGTCCAGAAAGAGAGAGAAAATCCTGTATACTACATAAACTTGGGCAGACCTTCCTGATAGGAAGCTTTTATTACCAACTGCTTACAAAACCAAGAGTCAAGCATCCAAGGGAGTAAATCTTACTGTTAACATTTTAAAATGTTAAAATGCACAGTATACTATGAAAGAGTACAAGACAAAGAAACAAGAAATGATGGCTTATCCAAAGGAAGAGGATAAAAATACAAAAAACACCAATGAAGAAGACCAAAATGTGGGCATACTGAACAAAGCCTTTAAAATGGTTATCTTTAAAATGCTTACGGAGATAAAGGAAAGTACAGGGAAAGAATTAGAGGATACCAGGAAAATAATGACTGAACAATATGAGAGTCTAATTAAAGAGATAGAAATTTTAAAAAGGAACCAAACAGAACTACTGGAGTTGAAGACCACAATATAAAAAATACCCAGGAGAGTTTCAGGAGCAGGCTGGAGATGGCAGGAGAAAGAATCAGTGAACTTGAAGACAAGACACTTGAAATGAATCAGGCTGAGAAGCAGAAAGAAAAAAGAAATATTAAAATAAAAAAGACATCTATGGTACACCATCAAGTGCACCAATATACACATTATGGGACCCAAAAGGAGAAGAAAGAGAGAAAGGGCAGAAGGAAGAGTCAAAGAAATACTTTCTAAAAACTTAGCAAAAGACATGATTATGCACATCAAAGAAGCTCAGAGAACACCAAGCAGATTAAACATGAGGCGAAATACGCACAATCATATATTGATCATACTACTAAATGCAAAAAACAGAGAGAGAGCTATAAAAGCTGCAAGAAAAAAGCAACATGTTACATACAAGGGAGTCCCAATTTCATTGAATACCTATTTCTCAACAGAAACCATGAAGGCAAGAAGGCAGTGGGCTGAAATACTTCAAGTGTTGAAGGCAAACAACAACTAGCCAAGAATTATATACCTGGTGAGACTCTCTTTCAAAATTGAGGGAGAGGTTAACACAGTCTCAGGTAAAGAAAAAGCTCACCACTAGACCTGCCCGACAAACAATGCTAAAGTGCACACTGAAACAAAAGGACACTACACGCGGTTCAAAGCAGCATAAATAAATAAAGACCTGTGGTAAAGGTAACCATCTGGATAATTATAAATGCCAGTATTATTGTATTGTATTGTTTGGTATTTAACTTCACTTCTTACTTCCTACAGATACTAAAATGAAAATATATAAAAACAATGATAAATCTAGGTTTTTGTACATACAATGTACAAAGCTATAAATAGTCACAAGTACCAAAAAATGGTGGGGGTACAGAAAGATATAGGAAAATGTATGTGCATGCTATTGAAGTTGAGTTAGTATCAAACCAAATATAATTGTTTTATATTTAGGGTGTCAAATTTTAACCCCATGGTAACCACAAGGAACACAGATGAAAAATATATCCAGATAGAAATGAGAAGGCACTCAATATGGTACAACTCAAGAAAGAAAATAAATATAAAAGTGGCTTTAATAGAAGTGAGGGACAGAAAAGATATGAGTTATAAAGCCTAAATAGCAAAATGACAGGGAAAAATTCCTGTATTATCTGTACTGACTATGAATGTAAGTGGATTAAAACATCCAGGCAAAAGGAAGAGATGGGTAGAATGGATAAAAAAGCATAACTCTACTATATGCTCTGTGCAATACACTCATCTTAATGTCAAAGAAACAAGTAGGTTGAGTGTGAAAGGATGGAGAAATATATACCAGGCAAGTATTGACCAAAAGAGAACTGGAGTGGGTTTATCAATATCAGATAAAATAGATTTTAAGTCAAAAACAGTTATGAGGGATAAAGATGGGCATTACATACTGATAAAGGGGACAATTCAACAGGAAGATGTAAGAATTATAAATATGTATATACCTAACAACAGAACCCCAAAATATATGAAGCAAATACTGACAGATTTGAAGTAAGAAAGTGACCGTTCTTACTTCAAATAATAGCACTCTCAATAATAGATAGACTATCTAGTCAGAAGATCAAAAAAGAGGTGCATGACTTGAATGAAACACTAAACCAACTATATCTAACAGACATACATAGAACACTGAACCCAACAAAAACAGAATATACACTCTTCTTGAGATCGCACGGATCATTCTCCAGGACAAACCATATGTTGTGTTACAAAATAAGCCTCAATAAATTAAAAAATATTGAAATCATACAGATTATATCCTCTGAACACAATGGAATGAAGCTAGAAATCAGTAATGGGGAGAAAGGGAAAATTAAACAACATACTCTTATACAACCAATGGGTTAAGGAGGAAATCAGAAGCAAAATTAGGAACCATCCTGAGGCAAATGAAAATGAAAATACAACATTCCAAAACTTATCAGATGCAGCAAAGGCATTGCTGAGAGGGATATTTATAACTCTAAATTCTTACACTAAAAAGGAATAAAGACTTCAAATCAAAGACCTAGCCTCGAATCTGGAAGAACTAGAAAGAGAAGAGCAAACTAAAATCAAAGCAAGAAAAAGGAAGAGAAATAAAGATTAGAGATGAGATAATTGAAATAGCAAACAAAAAACAATAGAGAGACTCAACAAAACCAAGAAAAGATCAATAAAATCAACAAAACTTTAGTAAGACTTACAAAAGAAAAAAAGAGAGAGGATATAAATAATGAAAATCAGAAATGAAAAGGGGCATATTATTACCAATCCTGCTGAAATAAAATGGACTACAAGTGGATAATGTGAATAGGTGTTGCAGCAGTTTGGCAGTTTGATGTAATTATGAATTTCAAAAATAGATATTGGATTGTGCTTGTAAACTGGTCTGTTAATCTGGCTATGACTAAGTTATGATTAGGGCATTGACTAGGCCACATCAGTAGGGTGTTGAGCCCCACCCCTTGGTGAGTGGGGAATCAAATATAAAAGGTATGGCAAAGGACAAAATTGTAGTAGTTTTGATGTTCGAGTTTTGATGCTGGAGTCCAGGGAGGCCAGCAGGCGGAGGAGCTTGGTCATGAAGAGGGAGAGAAGGCCCAGGGAGAGAGACGAGCCATTCACCTGAGAGTCTACAGCTGACCTTGTGGAGGAAATAGAGGAGCTAAGCCCAGAGAGAAATGGAGCCCCGGGAAGAGAGCAACCCAAGAAGCCTGAACCCTGGCAAACGTCAGTAGCTGCCTCACTCCAACACATAGCAACAGACTTTGGTGAGGGAAGAAACTTATGTTTTATGGTCCAGTTACTGTAAGGTTCTACCCCATAAAATATCCTTTATAAAAACCAACTGATTTCTGGTATTTTGCATCAGCACCCCTTTGGCTGACCTATACAGGTGTTATACCAATAAATTAGATAATCTAGATGAAATGGACAAATTCTTATAAAATACACAATCTACCTACATTGACTCAAAAGGAAATAGAAAATCTCAACAATCCAATTATTACTAAAGAGATTGAATCAGCAATCAAAAACTTCCCAAGAAACAAAATTACAGGACCAAAGGACTTCAGAACGGAATTCTACCAAACATTCCAAGAAGACTTAACTACAATTCTGCACAAATTCTTCCAAAAAATTGAAAAGGGGGGAAGACTCCCTAACTCATTCTATGAGGCCAACATCACCCTCATACCAAGGCTGGATAAAGATACCACAAGAGAGTAAACTACAGACCAATGTCTCCTATAAATATAGATGCAAAAATCAACAAAATACTAGTAAATCGAATCTGATAGCACATTTTTTTAATTATATACTATGGTCAAGTGAGATTTATCTGTGGTATGCAAGGCCCTATTCAATGTAAGAAAATCATTTAATTCAATATACCACATTAACAGAATGAAGGAAAAAAACTACACGACTGTATTAGTCAGCCAAAGGGGTGCTGACGCAAAGTACCAGAAATCTGTTGGCTTTTATAAAGGGTATTTATTTGGGGTAGAAGCTTACAGTTACCAGGCATAAAGTGTAACTTACTTCCCTCATCAAAGTCTGATGCCACGTGTTGGAGCAAGATGGCTTCCAGTCTCTGTGAGGGTTCAGCCTTCCTTCTCCCTCTTAAGGCTTTGTGGGCCCAGCTTCTTCCTATCTAAAATGTAGGTTGGTATAAGGCTCATCTCCCCAAGGCTCATTTTTTTCCAGGCTCAATTGCTCGTTTCTCTTCACAAGGTCAGCTGTGGACTATCAGACTCATCTCTCTTCCTAGGACCTCTGCCTTATCTAATGAGCTGTCTCTCTTCCTTTGTGTTCTTCTCCTGTGTATTTACTTCCCAGGGCTCTGGCATCAAAACTTGAACTCTCTCCTCTGTCGTGTCATTTTCTCTGTGAGTCTCCGCCCACCAATGGGACGAGGACACAATGTACTAGTGATGTGGCCAAATCAAAACTCTAATCATAATTAAATCAAGTAAAAGTGAAACCTCTGAATCTAATACAATCTACTATGCCCAGAGGAACAGACCAGCTTACAAACATAATCCAATATCTATTTTGGAATTCATAAACAATACCAAACTGCTACAATGACCATCTCAATTGATGCAGAAAAGGCATTTGACAAAGTAGCTCTCAAAAGACTTTATCAGGAAAGTAAAAGACAATCTACATGATGGGAGAAAATATTTGGAACCCATATATCTGGTAAGGGATTAATAACCAGTATATATATAGAAATCCTTCAACTTAACAACAAAAAGACAAAAGCCCAATTAACAAATGGGCAAAAGACTTGAACAGATATCTCTCCAGAGAAGATATACAAATGGCCAGAAAGCACATGAAATGATGCTCAACATCATTAGTCACAAGGGAAATGAAAAGCAAAACACAATGAGATTCCATTTCACACCCATTACAATGGTTGCAATTAAAAAAAAAACAGAAAATAAAAAATGTTGGAGAGGATACAGAGATATAGGAACAATCATTCATTGCTGGTGGCAATGTAAAATGGTGCAGCTGCTATGGAATACAGTTTGCTGATTCCTCAGAAGAATAAGTATAAAACTACAATATGATGCAGCAATCCTACTGCTAGGTATATACCCTAAAGAATTCAAAGCAGGGACCTGAGTAGATATTTTCATACCAGTGTTCATAATGACATTACTCACAATTGCCAAAAGCTGGAATCAACCCAAATGTCCATCAACCAATTAATGGATAAATAAAATGTGATATATACATACAATGGAATATTATTCAGCCATAAAAAGGTATGAAGTCCTGATACATGCAACAACATGGATGAACCTTGAAGATGTTATGTTGAATTAAGTAAGCCAAACATAAAGGGACAAATATTGCTTGATCTCACTGATTTGAAACAATTAGAATAAGCAAATCCACTGAGTCAGAATATAGAATATAGGTTACCAGGGGACTGGGTAGGGATGAGGAATGATATGTTAAAGCTTAAAATGTACAGGTTTCCTCTTTTGAATGATGGAAATGTTTTGGTAATGGATGGGGTGGTGTTGGTAGCACAACATTGTGAACACAATTAACAACATTGAAATATATATCTCAATATGATTAAAGGAGGAAATGTTAGATTGTATATGGTAATAGAATATAACTTTTTAAAATATCCCATGGAACTATACTACACAAACCCAGAACTCTAAGTTAAGCCATGGACTTTAATTAATAGCACACCTGATAAAAAGGTGCTATCATCAATTGTAACAAAGGTTTCACACCATTGCAAAGTGTTGGTGGTGGGGTGGTATACGAGATCCTATATTCTATACATGATTGTTCTATAAACCCACATCTCTAATAAAGAAGAAAAATCACAAGTGGAAATAATGGAGATGAGAAGAAAGCCAATACTCCTGTATTTTCAAACATGTAGTTATCATTACATAAGAGGAACCAAAAAAGAAGACTGAGGAGTGGCAAGAAGGTAGAAGGTAAACCCAGAGTGGGTCATCCTGGAAGCCAAGGAAAGGATTAACTACAGCTATACTTCCTCCAGGGAGCCTTCCCTGACCTACTTCCTACCGGGCATTGGCTTCTCCCATAACATCACCTGGTTTATCATTGTACCTGGTCCACTATTTTGTAACTTCCATTTTACTTGTCTTCCCCTCTAGGTTTGTACATTTTGTAGCAGAGATTTATTCCAAGAGCTAAAAAAGCTACTCATACATAGTAGATTTTTTTTTAAATCATGTTTTAAATATCTTGGGATGCTTCCAAATTCCTGATAAGAGGAATGATAGGATGAAACTTTCCACACCAAGAAATGACAGAAAGAAGCACTGCAAAGCCACACAAAAGACATACTATTTTAGGAAATAAAAAACAAGAACCAAAGGACAAGCTCTGCACCATCCAGCAGCTTGCCTGACAATATTATATTATCAACATGGGTGATTTGTATTGATATTTTCAATATAATATGCATGGCTTTTCACAGAGAATTTTATGGGTTTTCCTATTTTAATTCTCACGAATAAACCTCCGAGGGTAATTACTATTATTATTTCCATTTTACTGATTGAGAAAGTGAGACTTAGTAAGTGCCAAAAGTCACATACTTTTTAAAAGACAGCTAGATCCAGGTTACAGAATATTTTTGTTCAATTCTCAGGTCTTGCTACCATAATTCATAATCAACCAATTACAGTTTCCTTCTTTCAGTCTTTTAGAACAGCCAATCAAATTTATATACCTTTACAACAAAGAACAAGACATTGCTTTGTAAGTTTTGTTAATGTGACTTTAGTTTGGCAGATCTCTATATTCACAAGTTAATGAATTACATAATTGGTCCAACAAGCAGACACGGTGAAATTCCTATCTGGGGAGGGTTAAGGGAATATTTAATCCCTCTCTTAATTTTTGATACCACCCCCCCCCTTATTATTTTTTTTAAACTGATTTTGATACCTGGATCTTGAACACAAGATATAATTTTATTTGGGTTAAGAAATATACAAATGCCAGGACAAAAAGTAATACAGTAAGTCAATAACTGTATATTGTTATAGGAATATATGCTAAAGAGTTCTCAGATTCTTTCTACTCTTTTCTCAGTGAACTAAGTACACAGCCCTGCTGATCAAGATGTCCACTGATAAATGCTGATGGGTAATGCAGGAAGACAGTGGAGATGCTACCTGAAGAAGATGGGCCCCTCATACTGGGGATGAGTGGACATAAGAAGACTGAAGAAGGGATGTCAAAGGAAAAGAAAGAATTACAGAGTCTGGTGATATGGCATCAAAGAGAAGTCTAGTCCATTTAATAATCCCTGACTGCTTCTGGAAAAAAAACATGAGATTTTTCTGTCTGAATCCTATCATTTATGCTGCATAATAGACTGATATGAAAAATGCATGTATATAGTACATTATAAAACTATGACCTGGAAACAAGTCACACCTATGGAGGTAAACCTTAATATACATAATCTTTGATCCATCAGGAAATCATTCACTTATTAAATATATATTTAGTATCTATATCTTGTTGTAGGTTTTGTTTCCTCCTAGTACCAAATGGCATCATTAAGATTATTCAATACCTTTATTAAATATCAGCCACAGGTGATATTTCCTGACACTGGGGTCTTTTCTCTATGTGCAATTTACTCATTTCCACTGTACTATAATAACCTTACTAAAAACAATGGTTGTTTAAGGAAAATATTTGCCCTTTATAATATGTACACATACACATCTAGAAATGCATCAGACTTCTAAGTGTTCAAGTACCTTAATAACAGGTACAGGGTCATGATAAACTCAATAAGGTGATTTATTTCTAAATGCTATATGGATGAGCTCTATTTATAATTGCTGTTACTACCTAGACTAGCTCCAGATATTTGAATTATTTATTTTTCAAATGTTACCATTTAATTTATCAATCATTATCCAGCAGAGGACATCATCTCACTTTTATATATTACTTAATCTTTCCCTGAATGCAAACAAATGTGCTAGAAAATATGAAGAAGTCCATGTAAGAGATCTCACTTTTAATTTACCTTTCCTCAAATAATTTGTCTGTGTTCAACTTTATATCATGTTAAAATGAGTTGGAATAATTAGAAACAGAGTACACTGAGAAAGTATGCTATCTTTCACTTTTGCTGCTGCTTAATTCAGTGTAGACTCTCCAAAAAATAAAACCCTAGAATTAAAGATGTAGCCAATCTCTGAATCACCATACCATTGCCCACAGCCTCTAAAGCACCAGGAGGAGAAACAAACAGTTCTGATCCCTGAAGCACAGTTTTTGATCCTGATGTCACTGGCTACCATTCGCTAGCCCCCTACAGCAATGCTGAGGCTAAGAAAAGCACTCTGAAGATGATTATTACCTCATCTGTTCTTTCACAGACCCTGAAAAAGCAAGTGAAATGTGAGGCTGCAGGGGAAAAATTGAACACTCTGGAAAAATGCCCATGCTGATCTCAGGGCCCAGCTTCTCTCTAGAAAGTTAGGGTGCAGTGAATTAACAGATGCTCCTCAAGATTTCATTCTTTAGGGAAAGAATTTCAATTGCCTATGTGCTTAAATACTACACATACAACATTTTTATTTATTCTTCACAACCCCATTAAGACATTATCCACATTTTACAGATAAGAAAACCAAAGCCAAGAAATGAAATGACTTTAATAAGATCAGGTTAGCTTATTCAAGACCCAGTCTTTTCTATACTTTCTTTTCCCATAATACCACACTGCTAAAATTAAAAGGTGTAATGCTGTCAAAAATGAGCACTTAGGCTGATTATGGGAAAATGGTGTCAGATTAGACATGCAAGGCTCAGTTCTCTCACAAAAACAATGGAGAAAGAGCCAAAAGCTGCCTGAGAGACCTGCTTTGTGAGTCAACAGACCAGGACAGTGCTTCGCAACTCCCAGGAGGGTGAAAGACAGAGAGATGAAGAACCTGAAGCAACAATCTGTGAGTTACTAAACCTTCTGGCCACAGGAAAGGGCTCCCCTCTCCCATGCCCAAGACATTAAACAGAGTTAAAACCCCTGGCTCACAGCAGCTGAGAGTGGAGAGGACATCTTACTCCCTCTCAGCTGTTACAAGGGAAAAGGGAGGGGTAATTGGGGGCTTTTCTTCAGTGAATTTGGTCAGCAGAGCCTGCTTTGAATATTGGCTCTGGCTAGACTAAAATAAATGAAAACAGAGAAAGATAAACCTCTGGGGAAAGCTGCACCAATCCCTTCCATCTGCTGGCTGATCTTTGAAATTGCATGGACAAAAACTGCAATTGGGTCTCTCTGTTCTCTTCTAGGAGAAAATCTTTGCCCCATTAGTGAATCCCTGGCATGATTTTGATAACAACCTGGGCAGTTTTAAAGAATTAGGATAAGTTGAACCAAATATCAAAGAAGAGTTTTGAAAAAATAATAACAAGAGGCAAGAGAGAGAAATTGGCAATCAGAGTAAATTCACCAACATATTCAGATGCCTAGATACCAGCAAAAAATTACAAGCCATACTGGGAAACAGGCAATAAACCAAATATTCTAAAGAGATACAGGATTTAAGATAAATTAATCAATGATGATCACACAACTCTCATAAATCAATTTAAAGAACTTCAAGAAAATATGACTAAAGAGGTATACGATATTAAGAAGACACCAGGTGAGTATAAAGAACAATTTGAAAGTCTACAAAGAAAAGTAACATACCATATGGGAATGAAAGACACGATGGATGAGATTAAAAATACATTAGAGGTGCATAAGAACAGATTTAAATTGCTCAAAGACAGAATTAATTATTTGGAAGACAGAACATCTGAAATAGAAAAGACAGGTGAACAGAAAGAGAAGAGAATAGAAAAATTGGAACAGGGTCTTGGGGAACTGAATGACAATGGGAAACCAAAAACATACATATTATTGGTGCCCCAGAAGGAGAAAAAAAAAATGAAAAAAGGGCAGAAAGAGTATTTGAGGAAAAAAATGACTGCAAACTTCCAAACCTTATGAAAGACATAAATATGAATATCCAAGGACAACACACTCCAAACAGAATAAATCCAAACAGACCTACCCCAAGACACCTATTATTCAGAATGACAAACATCAGAGATATAAAGAGGATTCTGAAACCAGCAGGAGAAAAGCAAAGCATCGCATACAAGGAAAATTTGATAAGATTAAGTGCCAACCTCTCATCAGAAACCATGGAGGAGAGAAGAAAGTGGTATGATGTATTTAAGGTACTGAAAGAGAAAAACTGCCAGCAAATAATTCTGTATCCACCAAAGCTGTCCTTCAAAACTGTGAGTGAGTTCTAAGTCTTCACAGACTATCAACAACTGATAGAATCTGTTACCAAAAGACCAGAATTACAAGAGATACTAAATGGAGTGCTGCAGCTTGAAAGGAAAAAACAAGGGCAAGGTGCTTGAAGAAGTGTAGAAATGATGATTAATGGAAAGGGAAAATTAAAGGGAAAAAATAGACAATATTACAATATGACAACAGAAAACCAAAGGTCAAAATGGATGAAATAAGTAATGCCTTTACAATAATATCATTGAATGTTAATGGCTTGAACTCCCCAGTCCAAAGACCTAAAGTGATAGAATGGATTTTAAAAATGAATGATCTATATGTTGTCTACAGAAGACTCACCTCAGACATAAGGATACAACCAGGTGAAAGGTGATAGGTCTGAAAAAGATATTCCACACAAATAGTAACCAAAATAGAGCTGGAGTAGTGATACCAATATCAGGAAAAAAAGGATTTTAAATGCAAACCTGTTATAAGGGATAAAGAAGTTAAATACATATTTATAAAAGGGGCAATTCAGCAAGAAGAAATAACTATACTAAATATTTATGCACCTAACCTCAGTGCCCCAAATTAAATGCCAAACACACTGGAAGAGCTGAAGGAAGAAATAGATGTCTCTACAATAATAGTTGGAAACTTCAAAACACCACTCTCAGTATTGGATAGAACATTTGGACAGAGGATAAATAAAGAAATAGACAGCTTGAATAATATGATAAATGAACTAGACCTAACAGACATCTATAGAGCACTGCACCCCAAAACAACAGGATATACATTCTTTTCAAGTGCTCATGAATCCTTCTTAAAGATAGACCATATGTTGGATCACAAGACAAGTCTCAACAAATTTGAAGAGATTGAAATTATACAAAACACTTTCTCTGATCATAACAGAATGAAGCTGGTAATCAATAATGGATGGAAAAAGGGAAAATTCATAAATATATGGTGATTACACTACACACTATTAAATAATCAGTAAGTCAAAGAAGAAATTGCAAGGAAATTCAGGAAATATCTTGAGATGAATGACAATGAGAACACAACAAATCAAAACCTACAAGACACTGAAAAGGAAGTGATGAGAGGGAAATTTATAGCCCTCAATGCTTACATTGGAAAAAGAAGAAAAAGCTAAAATTGAAGATCTAATGGAACACCTGGAGAAACTAGAAAAAGAAGCACAAACTAATCCCAAACCAAGTAAAAAAAAAAAAAAGAAATAGTAATCAGAGCAGAAATAAATGAAATTGAGAACAACAACAACAAAAAATAGAATCAACAAAACCAAAAGTTGGTTCTTTGAGAAAATCAATAAAACTGACAAACCCTTAGATAGATAGACAAAGAAAAAAAAAAGACGACACAAATAAATAAAATAAGAAATGAGAGGGGGGACATTACCACTGACCCCACAGAAATAGAATAGAGATCATAAGAGGAAACTATGAAAACTGTATGCCAAGATACTCAACAATGTAGAGGAGATGGAAAAATTCCTAGAAACACACACACCACCTACACTGACCCTAGAAGAAATAGAAGACCTCAACAAACCAATAACAAGTGAAGAGATTGAAACAGTTATCAAAAGCCTCCCCAAGATGAAAAGCCTGGGACCAGATGGCTTCGCAGGGGAATTTCACCAATCATTCAAAGATGGTATTATAACAATCTTGTTCAAGCTCTTCCAAAAATTTGAACAGGAAAGAATGCTACCAAACTCATTCTATGAAGCCAACATCACCCTAATACCAAAACCAGATAAATACAAAACAAAAAAAAAAGAGAATTACAAACCAATATCCCTAATGAATATAGATGCAAAAATCCTCAACAAAATACTTGCAAACTGGGGCCATGGGAGGCCCTGGGTTCGGTTCCCGGGGACCTCTCCTAGCGGGCAGACCGCCTTGAGAATGGCAAACCGCCATGGGCGGGCCGGAGCCGCCGTGGGCAGGGCAAAAAGCTGCCACGGACAGGCAAAAGCCGCCACGGGCAGGGCAGGTCGCCTGCAAATCGAGCACAGCCAGCCACCCGCGAACTGAAAAGCCGGCC
>PVKH010008266.1:0-19607 GCA_004027955.1 Chaetophractus vellerosus | reverse complement strand
ATTCCAGAAAGAAGGGGAGTGGAGGCAGAAATGGGGGGTGGGGAGGAGATGCGTGCAATGACGAGGAAGAGGGGAGCTGCCCCCGATGGCGTAGGGACTCAGTCCCAGAGGACGCCGAGCTGCAGAGCCCACTCCTTTCTGAGCCATGTAGGCAGAGATTTGTCCAGCTCTTCTGAGAATACCTCCTCTCCTCTCTGCCCCTTAAGCTCAGTTCATTTTCCTAAACGATGAGTTCGCCTACACCTGCTCAGACATTTTCAATGGCTGCTTACTTCCTAGATTCTAGAGAAGTGGGTTAGATATTCCTTGGTACTCGGAGGGGGTCTAGGACTCTCTCATCCAGAAAAATGTACGTGCACACACGCACACGCACACGCACACGCACACAACCCCTCACTCTAGCCGAGTGCTCTAAACCTGGCCATGAACTTCAGGTTAAACAGCGTGCTCAAGTTGAGCCCAAACTCGGTTCTAAAAGTCAAAGCCCTCCCTAATCTTACCACTCATTACCGATAGCTGGCCCAGCTCTGAAGTCTCTACTGCGAGCACCCTCTCTGATAGTTGTATCTGCGATGGTTGGGCTCACATGTCAACGTGGCCAGGCTATGGTGCCTGGTATTTGGTCAACAAGCACTGGCCCGATTGTTGCTGTGAGGACATTATGGGGACTTAAATCCTGAGGGAGTTGATGGCATCTACGGCTGCTGACATCTACAATCAACTGAGGAGGCTGTGTCAGCAATGAGAGAGTCTCATCCAGTCAGGAGAAGTGATGCCTTCAGCAGTCAGAAGAGAGAATTTCCATCTCTACTTCAGCCAGCCAGATTCTCCTGGGGAATTCACTGAAAATCTTCATCAGAGCCCACAGTTTGCAGCTCGCCCTACAGAACTTGGACTTGTGCATCCCACAGATGTGTGAGACAGTTTTTATAAAATCTCATACTATTTACAGACATCACCTGTTGGTTCTATTTCCCTAGAGAACCCTGACAAATACAATATCTTATCATTCCAAGCTATTTACTCCAGTACTTATACTCCAAGAACTTTTTATATCACGGAGAATTTCAGCACTGATGCTAAATATCCCAACACTCCGCGGCACTGCTCCCCACATACTACTTTTCTACCTAGCCAAAAAGGATTCCATAATCCATTAGCGTAATCACCCCTTGTGTTCTTCCTTAACTCTGCCAATTATCTCTGAACTCTTGTCTGATGATACACCGTCTAATTAAACCTAATTCTTTAACTGCTTTATGTCTGCTTGAAAGCATGAACACTGCTAGTGGAAAACACAGAAATACGCAAGTAGGTCTTACCTTAAATATACAACCACACGTTTCAAATAAGTATTTAATATTGCCTGGGAATTCTAACAGAATCCTTAATAAATATTCCTCTTCACTCTCCTAAAAGACCACTTGATTCCTTTTCATCTTTTTTTCCCCCCAACTCTTCAACCTCCACTCTCTGGCCACAGACTATGAGCTGCTGATCTTGCTTCATACTTCATGGAGAAAAGAAGTATTCTGATGAGAATTACTTCATTTTCCACCCCAAACTTTACCTGAATTTCCCTTCTCTCCCATTATAGTGGGCTGCCCCCTCCTTCCCTCGCAGAAGGCCAAATGGTCTGTTTGTGCATTAGGCACTTCACCTCCTCCCCTACTGAGTAAATTCTCCCACGCAAGTACTTCCTAATATTCCCAGCATCATCAACGTCTTCCTCCCCACTGGAACAGTCCATCAGCGTTCAGATAAAGTATAATATTTCCCATCTCAACAGAAAGACAGTGTTTGCCTGACGTACACTTCACTGCTACTCCGTTCCTCCAAGGACGTCCACGTGTGCTGTCTCAACTTGCTCACCGCTCATCCTCTTCACAGCACACTCCAGTGTGCCCTTCATCTCTAGCTCCTCAACGACCTCATTCTTGCCACTGGCACCAACACCTCCACCTTGCCACACTCAAACGTGAGCTCAAGCCCTCCTCTTCCTTGGCATCTGCTGTAGACAGCCAAAGGGGTGCTGATGTACCAAAGTACCAGAAACCTGTTGGCTTTTATAAAGGGTATTTATTTGGGGTAGAAGCTTACAGTTACAAGCCATAAAGAGTCCAACTGAAGGTACTGTAAGGGGTACTTTCTCACCTGAAGTCTGTGGCCACGTGTTGATGCAAAACAGCAGGTGATGTCTGCGAGGGTTCAGCCTTCCCCTTCCTCTTAAGGCTCCGTGGTCCTAGCTTCTTCTGATCTCAGCTATAGGCTGGCATAAGGCTCGTCTTTCTCCCTGGGGCTAGTTTCTTTCGGGCTCAGCTACTCTGTTCTTCTCACAAGGTCAGGTGAAGACTATCAGGCTCATCTCTCCTCCCAGGGCCACAAGGACTGCAAAACTACATCCACATCTTCTGAACACAAACCAGACTCTTAAATTAAGCCAAATCCCCAGGATCTTGTCTAAAGAGCGGTATCTCTTCCTCTGTGTTCTTCTTCTCTGTGTATCTACTTCCCTGTGAGAGTCTGTTTTATCAGCCCACCAAGGGGGTGGGGACTCAACGCTGAGTCGCACTCTAATGACATGGCTGAATCAAAGCCCTAATCTTAAAAATAATTTAATCAGATGTCTAAGTTGAATCTAATACAAAGGGTTATCATGCCCAGAGGAACCAGACCGGTTTACAAACATAATCAATATTTCTTTTTGCAATTCATAAATAATTTCAAACTGTCACAGTATCTGAGTAGCTTTCGACCTAGATGATCACATTAATTTTCTTGTCTTCTAGGACACTACACCCTCTCTGGGTTTTCCTCCTACATCACTTGCCATTACTTCATTCCCTACCTCTAAATGCAGGAATGCTACAGGACCTGGTCCTTGGCATTTCTCCTTGCTCCCCCCTTTGGTGATTTCAGCTGGTCCCATGGTTTCAATGCCATCTATACACTGACGGCTCCTGAACATCTCAGGTCCCAACCTCTCACCTGGTCTTTAAACTAGTCGACTCCCAGCGTCAGAATCTACCACAGCTCACTACCTCCAGGACCACAATCCATCAGTGCACCTGTCCAAGTGCCTCATCTTTCATTTGACTATGCATTCACCTCTTCACTGGTCTTCTGACTTCCACTATAGTTCTTCTGCAGTCCAAGAGTAAGTTTTATAAAGACGAAGTCAATTCATACCATTCTAAAACCATCTTGAACCTTCTAATAGCATCTCAATCCATAAAGAATAGAGTCCAATTTTTTCTTACCAGGGTCTTTCCTGAAACATTTCTATTCTGACCCCAGCCTATGTCTCTGGAATGAAAAATGGAAACCAAAACACAGAGTGTCAACTATTAAAACAGTGCAGTCAGGATTTTACTAAGGACCATGTGATGATAGGGTTTATATCCCATTATTCCACACTTTGGAGGGGTTAGAGGCAGGTGGCAGGGGATGGTGAGTGCTATTGTGAAATGTACTGAGCAGAGAAATAATGTGATCAGACTGAATTTTCAAAACCATACCTTTGCCTCAGTGTGAAGAGCAGATTGAAGAACGAAAGACCCAGAAGCAGAAAAGCCCATTAAAATCATGGCAGGAGTCTAGGCAGAGTTATAGGAGTCTAAAGAAGACAATGTGACATTCAAACAAACGCTGGAAATACAACTGACATCATCATTTCCAAAATGCCTGCTGTCATGTTATCACATGAAGCTCAAGTTATCAGGAGTCCACCGTCTCATCACAGTGGCTGGGGAACAAGAAGAGAGGAAAGGTAGGGCAGCTTTGTTTTTGTTTGTTTTTTGCTACAACTGGTAATAGGTCCTAACAAGGATATTTCAGGAATAAGATTATAAAAACAACATCAGTTGCAGCTCAAAATTCAATCCAGTATAAAAAGTGAATTAGAAAGCAATTCCAGAACAGATGCATAAAAAGGAATTAGAGGTAGATCAAGTGTGAATGCTTGAAAGGGCCGGGTTTAAGTTTTGCCAAAGTCGGTAGAAGGGGAGACTGCTGGGCTGCAGAAGCTCTGTGCCGGGGCACAGGTGGGGAGTCTGGAGGAAACTCTTACGTGCTTCAGGGAGACTCTTTAGTCAGTGAGAATTCGCCTAGCGCAGTGTGTGCCAGCAGCGAGGAAGGCCATTTCTAGGGCCCAGCCATGATTTGTAAATGCGTGTTTGGAGTCTTTATGAATACAAAGCCACGCTGGGAGCAAGACTTTACATTTTTGACACACATTTGACTTGTTGGGAGTCTGGTTTTTATTGGCGTCGCCTGCTGGGAGACCCTGCACACCTGGGCCGTCTGCCTCGCGCGGCGGGAGGGGCGGCTTAAAGGTCCCGGTGCAGAGAGGAAGGGAAGGGAGGCCCTGGACGGCCAAATGCCCACCGAGGACGCGCGCAAATGTTTTCCGTGTGCGCGCCGGAAAGCAGTGGGACAGCACCCTCGCCAGAGCTTGAGCACGAAGGGAGACGACATCTGCAATGGGCCGCCTCCCAGGTCACGTCCAGCCGTCCGTGATGGGCACGCGGAAGCAAAGCCGGACTCGCTCCTGGACAGCTCCCAGCAGAACAGCTCCCTTGCTTTCCATTACTGGCCTCGAAGGGTTTTATAACAACACAGTGCTGGCGTGAGCAGGAACGGAAAACATCAAGCCGACTTCCTTCCTCAGACCACGCACGGCTTTGAAACGTGGCTTTGGGGTTCCCTGACCATCAGAGCAGGGCGACCACCCGCCCCACTCGGAGGCCACCCCAGCCCCGGGGGCAGGTGCCGCCCCGCACCCCCGTGCACCTGCCCCCACAGCCCTCCTGACCCGCCACTCGGTTCGGCTCCTGCACCGAGGAGAGCGACCCACCCCGCTCCTTGAGCAGAGGCACAGCTCCGGGACCTCAGCAGTACCAGGGGGCGTCGGCGGACACGCCCCAGGTTGCCCAGGGGTGTTAAAGGTAAATGTTCCCTAATTCTCAGATTTTGTTGCGAAGTTGAATTGAGGCTATTAATTTGGCCACTTTATCTGCACAATTTGGGTTGTGAAATTAGGGAGGCTGGCAGTTCGGTGTGCTACGCTGGTGAACTTCTTGGGAAATGAACGGGGTAAGCTGAAATTCTTCTGTGCTATTTACAACGTGGCAGGCTTTGTGCTAGGCAAGGGCAAATTTGAAGTCAACCTCTCCCCTCTTCCTGGAAGAGCGCCAGTCTGGTGAAGGAAACAAACACACCCCAAACCCTTCTAAAGAGGGTGGAATGTCATGTGGTAGCAGAGAGAAAGCTGAAGTAGCTGTTTAAAACCCTACTCCCCCGGAGGTGCTAGCATTTCATGGGGATTAAAGGCAGAGTGGAGGGCACTGGCCGTGGGCGGGGAGAGCCTGCCACGCGGGGCCCCTGCCAACCCCTGGGCAGCGCCCTCAGGCTCTGATCCTAGATTGGTGACTCCCAGACGCGTGGAGCGACCACAGCAAATGAGATCACCGCCCCGTGCGGGAAAAACCGGCGGTGTCGCCCAGCACCTGCAGTGGAAGGGTTCGGGGCTCCGCAGGTCTGAGTGCCACCTCGCCTGCGCAGCCAGTCTCCAGCCTTCTCCACGCAGCTCCTCCTACTGACCGTGAGAATAGAGTCGTTGCCGGTCCCTTGCATTTCATTTTGTCCTTGTTCATCCCTTTCAAGCCAGTAGACAAGCTCTTCCTGCAAACAGCATAAAAGCCTCTGCCTGTCCCGGGCAGGACCAAGAAAAACAAAGGTGGATGTATCCTGTTTCTCAACAAGGTTGCTACTTGCTCAGGGTTTCAGAGCTCTGTTTGGGGCCCAAAGCCCAATTTTATGTTCCTGTTAAGCTGGTCTCTCTGCGGGCATGTATTAGGTTATTTCGGCATAATAGCATAGCTTTCCCAGCCTCCAGGCTCTCCATTTAGCTGTTCCTTTCTAACAGCATTCCTTTTACCTGTTTGTTTGGGTTTTTGTGTATTTTTTTAGCGCTCTCCTAACCCTACAACATCTGCTCTCCAGTCATGCCACACTCCAAGGTGTACTAACATCTTGAAGCATTCTTCCCAAGCTGGTTTGCATTTAAATAGGACTCTGCTTTGCAGGAGGGGAAGGCTCTCAAAAGGTAGACTTCTGATATCATTTGAGAGCTGAAAAGAGAATGGGGGCAGGGTGGAGGAGAGGGATGGGGACACCAGAAGGGCCTTTCCACCCGTCCCACTGTCCCCTCTTCCAAGGCCGAGGCCTTATCCTGTCTACAGCAGCAGGGTGGGGCGCTATGCTACCCCTCTCCACATAGTAAACCCTTCCAGTCCTCACACCACCTATTTCAATTATGTGCACTCCAGAGAACTCTCACAGCATCAGGCAGGTTGCACAAGGGCAAGCAGCACAGGTACCAGGTGTGTCAGGCCATGACTTTAGCCCTAGAAGGAAATGCCCCTTCTCTCTGCTTAATCCCCTCCCTTTATCTGCCTCTTTCCGCCAGGAAACACTTTACTGACTTTAAACTTCTTTTCTAAAATTACATTTTGCCTGTCCTTCTTAGTTTTCCTTTGGTAGAAAAAGGATTTTTCATTATCTCAGAGGTAAGAACACTTCTTATAGTTTGAGAACAAGATATTACTCTTCTGGATGTTCTCCTGCAGAATAAGGCCAGTTGCTAGGTTCCTAAAACGTCCATCAAAGTTGCTAACAGATGCCCAATGACCATCTAATTTTACCTTCTTAAAACCTCTATCTTCTAAACATGGAAATAAATAGGCAGTAATTCACACAAAGGAAAAATGGTTTTTATAGTTGATTTTTCAATCTTGAAACTTTAGTTTTATAATATTTTATTACAGTGAGTTGTATGCTATTCTATATATAGCTGTACAGTGAATTTTAAATAGCTATACACATTAGTTTTCCTTGCTTATATAATATTGCATAAACAAAATCGTGCACATTGTAACCATTTAGAGAAACTGAAAAAGCACAAAGTGTATCATAATAGCATAATGGATTACATGACAGAGGCAAGTATAGTTAGCTCCACAGAGCATAAAAAGTAATAAGTGAATAAAGAGAATCCACTTAAACTGTAAACAATGCCTAATATTTCTCCTTTTTTTTAAACAACTACACAAAGAATCTGTATTGTCAGTGCCTGCAGAGAGGTAAGGTAAAACTGCTACCCTTGATAGTTAGCCACGAAGGTTAACACCAGAAGCTGGGGCAGCGCTCCACCTTCACCTGCGCCCCCACTCAGAACCCACGGCTGTGGTTTCAAAGGTCCCGGAGGTTAACCAGCGGCCTCCAAGCCAAGCCTCCCCAAGGGACCGGCGCGAGCTAAATCGTGCCCAACGTGTGGATTCAACAGCGGTTCTGGTTTAAACGCATGGAACGTGATGGACTCTGCCTCATCCTTCCGGACTTACCATGCAGAGGAGACAAGAGCGAGGGCTCGCCCTAAAACCCAGGCCACACGGACAACCCCACAGCGCGCCTAATGGGCGGGCTCTTCCTGGGTCTTCTCTTCCTCTGCTTCCTCTGCACCGTATTAAATTACCTTCCAACTCCCCGGCAGCCAAGACAGGGCCTTCAATATGCGGACGCCGCCGAGACAATCACCCAAGTGTCAGTGATAAAAGGGAATTACGGCGCCTTCAGCACAACAGTAAGGGCAAGGCGCTTTTTTATATAAAACTTGTATCTTCGGCGTAGAGGACTCTTCGCACTGAAAAGACGTCCCTGTCTGCCGTGGACCAGGGCTTTCCTTCGCTCAAGCTGGTGGGTCGCAGCGGCGCTCACGACACGCAGGTCCGCCCGCCCCTCCCGTGCCCTCCCGGCCTCCGGTGATGAACCGAGCGCACGCTCCGGTTTAAGGCCAACCGGGAGCCCGCTCGCGTCGGGACAAAGCACCACCTACCCGGCTCCGCGCGTCCGCTCGAGCTGCTTCCCCGGCCGCTCCCAGCTCAGGTTCTGCAGCCGCCGTGCAGGCGCGGCCGGGAACAAAGCCTTGCAGGAAAGCCGAGGCCCCAGCGCTGCTGCTCCCGCAGCTCAGCGCCAAAGGGCCGCACCTCCGGGCGGGAGCCTCCCGGCGCAGGGCTCGCCGTGCAGAGCGCGCTTCTCCAGCTCGCAGCCCTGCTCAGCCGCGGGGTCTGCGCGTGGCCTTGCCATCCCGCGCTGCCGGGGCCACCTGCGCGCCGCGCTCGGCCGCGCCCCCACCGTCGGCCGCGGCCCGGGCCCTCCGCGGATTGGCCGCCCAGGGGCTGGGCGCCTCTACCCGGTTAGGCAATCGGGGGCAGGTGCCGTGAGCACGCCTGGTGTTGCCTTTCCCAGCGTTTGGGCAGCCTGGCCAGGGAAAGCGAATGGGATGCTGTCGTTTCCCGGCAGCAGCGCCCAGTCCTCCCCGAAGGACCCTGCGTTTGAGGCGCGCACAGCTGCGCAGCGGGTCTGTGCAGTCAGCCCGGGTCCACGCAGGTGGGGTTGAAGATGTGAGGAGGCGCCTTGGAAACGCCGGGAGATGCGGCTGAAGAGGGCTGCCCCCAAGGGTGAAGCTCGCACACAGCGCTCTTGGGGGTCTTCGTGGCTGGTTTTATATACCTAAGACGAAGAAAACAAAACTGTGAAGCGTTTAAATCTCTGAAGAAAAGTAAAGAGAAAACAAACCTTTTATTCTGTGAAAGTAAGCGAAATATCAAAAGAAAAAAAGTACACCGTTATCTCTTACTCATTTTCTAGAATCAATTTCACACTTTACTTTTTTGAAGGGTTTATAACAGGGTATTAAAAATAGCCATTGATAGGTCATCTTTTTAAAATGATGGGGTACAAGTTGAAGAGGGTGAATTACCTACATACATTCAGCCTTCTCACTTCCATAAAACCCCACTAAAAACATTTGAGATGGAAAAGATGAAGATGTCCCAGAAGAAGTAACACCAGCAAAATAATTCACTTCATAGGAACTCTTGGAGATGTTTCATGACATTGGCACAAGCATGCTTGCTTGGAAGCTGATCCAGACCTAGAAAGGCATATGACAGTTCATCAAGACATAGAAAAGATGCTGTGACTTACACAGGCATGCCTCCTTATATCACACTTTACAAACATTCATATTTTCAAACTGAAGGATTGTGACAACCTGCACTGAGCAAGTATCTTGGTGCAATCGTGCAAGAGCGTGTGCCCATTTTGTGTCTCTGAGTCACGTTTTGGTAATTACCAGGATATTCCACGCTCTTTCTTTATTATGTCTGTTGTGTGCTCTGTGGTGACTGATGTCACTTCTGTAATTCTTTGGGCTGCCACGAGCAACACCCACGCCAGAGAGCAGACCATCAACGTAGCCTGTCTTCAGATGCTCCACTGCCCCCCACCCCAGGGTGATTCCCTGAAACACAACAATATTGAAATTAGGTCCACTACAGTGGCCTCTTAAGTGTTCAAGTGAAAGGAAGGGTCACCCTTCTCTTACTTTAAACCAAAAGCTAGAAATGATAAAGCTTAGTTAGGAAGGCATGTCTAAAGCTGAAACAGGCTCTTGTTCCAAACAGTTAGCCAAGTTGTGAGTGCAAAGGAAAGGTTCTTAAAGGAAATTACAAGTGCTGCTCCAGTGAATACACAAGTGATAAGAAAGTGAAAGTCTTATGGCTGATATGGAGGAAGTTTCAGTGGTCTGGGTAGAAAATCAAATCAGTTAGAGAAAGGCCCTAACTCTCTCCAATCCTATGAAGGCTGAGAGGTGAGGAAGCTGAAGAAGAAAAGTTTGAAGCTAGTAGAGGTTGACTCGTGAGGTTTAAGAAAAGAAGCCGTCTCCATAGCATCAAAGTGCAAAATGAAGCAGCAAGTGCTGCTGTAGAAGCTGAAGCAAGTTATCCAGAAGATCTAGCTGAGAGACTTGAGGAAGGTGGCTACAGTAAAAAAACAGATTTTCAATGTAGACCAGGCATTCTTAACCAGGGGTCCACGAACCCCCGTGGAAAGAGTTCAGGGAGTCTGTGAGCTTGAATTGAAAATTCAAAAAAACATTATTCTTATGGGGACATGTTGGTGCAATTGTGATATGTTTACTGAAGAGTACACAGTACAATGTGGACTTAGTAAGGGGTCTGTGGTTTTCACCTGACTGGCACAGGGGTCCGTGGAACAGAAAAGGTTAAGAGCCCCTGATGTAGATGAAACAGACTTCCACTGGCAGACGATGCTATCTAGGACTTTCCTAGCTGAGAGGAGGAGGCAATGCCTGGCTTCAGAGCTTCAAAGGATAGCTTGGCTCTCTTGTTAGGGGCTAACACAACTGGTGACTTTCAGTTGAGACCATTGCTCGTTTACCATTCAGAAAATCCTAAAGGAATCCTCGAGAGTTACGCTAATCTGCTCTGCCTATGCTCTGTGGATGGCACAACAAAGCCTGGGTGGCAGCACAGCTGTTTGCACTGTGTTGACTCACTATTTTAAGCCCACTCTTCAGACCTACTGCTCAGAAAAAAATATTCCTTTCAAAATATTACTGCTCATAGGTAATAGAACTGGTCACCCCAGGACTCTGATGGAAATGTACAATGAGATTAATGTTGTTTTCATGCTTGCTAACAAAAATTCATTCTGCAGCCCATGGATCAAGGAGTAATTTCAACTCTCAAGTCTTATTATTTAAGAAATACATTTTGTAAGGCTCCAGCTGCCATAGACAGTGATTCCTCTGATGGATCGGGCAAAGCCAATTGAGAACATTCCGGATTCACCATTCTAGATGCCATTAAGAACATTTGTGATCACAGGAACAGGTCAAAATATCAGTATTAACAGGAGTTTGGAGGAGGTTTCTTCCAACCATCACCGATGACTTTGAGGTGCTCAAGACTTCAGTGGACGAAGTTGAAGAATTGGTGGAAATAGAAAGAGAATTAGAAGTGGAGCCTGAATTTCTGTGATCTCATGATGAAAGTTGAACAAATGAAGAATTGCTTTTAATGGATGCGCAAAGAAAGCGGGTTCTTGAGGTGGACTCTGCTGCTGGTGAAGATGTTGTGAACACTGTTGACATGACAACGAAGGATTTAGAATGTGACATCAGCTTAGTTGATAAAGCAGCAGCAGAGTATGAGGGATTGACGCCAATTTTGAAAGACGTTCTACTGAGACTAAAATGCTGCCAAACAGCATCACATGCTACAGAGAAATCTTTCAGGAAAGGAACAATCAATGTGGCAAACTTGATTGTTGCCTTATTTTAAGAACTTGCCACAGCCACCCCAACCTTCAGCAACCCCCTGATCAGTCAAAAGCCTTCAATATCAAGGCAAAAGATTACAAAAATATTGCAACCCCCAGAAGGCTCAGATGACAGCACTTTTTAGCAATAAAACATTTTAAATTAAGTTGCATACTTTTTTAAAAGAAATACTGCTGTTGGACACTTAATAGACGACAACATAGTGTAAAAATAACTTTCACTGGGAAACCAAAAAATTCGTGTGACCAGCTTTATTGCTGGTTCGCTTTATTGCAGTGTCTGGAAACAAGACTGATGTTTTAGTTTCTTTGCTCAAGCACATACATGGATAGGACTGGGTTAAACAATGGGGATTTATTTGCTCACTGCTTTCAGGCTAAAAGAAAGTCTGAGTCAAGGTGGCATCAGGCGATGTTTTCTTCCCAGACAAATTGTGTCCAAGATTCAAGATTGTTTGAGATTACAGGTGCACGCGGCGGCCTCGCCTCCCTTCCCGGTTCCACTGAATTTCAGCTTCCGGCTTCCATGGCTCACTCGCTCTGTCTGACTCCCATTCTGCCATACAGGACCCCAGTCATGGGATTCAGACCCATCCCGATTGGGTGGGCTGCACCTAACTGAAGTGGCCTCATCAATAGGCCACTTACAGTGGGCTCACCCCCCAGGCACAGATTCGATTTAAAATCATGTTTTTCTGGGCTGTTCAGCTTCAGCACCACCCCTGCGATCTCTAAAAGCTACGCTTGTACCGTGAGACGGTGGCAAGCAGTGTTCCAACTACTCTTGATAAGTTTTGACAAAGAAGCCACTTAATTTTCAATAATTTTATTGTTTTAAATTAGTGTACTAAATAATTTTAGTTTTACTGTTTTTTCATTGTCTTATACATCTATAATGGATAGTATGAAAGTTTTAAATGTTTTGACAAAATTATTAAAGTTCACAGAACAATTGTAATTTTCCCCATTGAAAATTAAAGTTGCCTGCATGAATTTGGCTTGTGTTGCCATTTTTGTGGTTCTGCACTACACGTGAAGGGAAGACTGGCTGCATCCTATCTATGAAACATAATCAGACATCTGTAAGAAAGAAATGTGTGGAACACAAAGCGCCCTGGGAAAACTCAATAGCAGCATTGGAAACTGAAGTTGAGGAAATATCCTAGAAAGTAGAGCAAAAATGCAAAGAGAGAAAAATCATCAGAAAAAAAACATTAGATGTGTAGCCTACAAAATCCAACATCTGGAAAAAGGAGGTCTAGCAAGAGAGAATGAAGAAACAAAAGGAAGGAAACTATCAAAAAACAATTCAAGAAAAAATTCCCACGAGCTTCCAGATTGCAAGTGTGCCATTAAGACATACAACTGGCACATCACTGTGGAATTTCAGAACATTGAGGACAAAGAAGGTTCTTCAAACTTTTAGAAAGAAAACCATGAATTTCAAACAAATGATAAAAATTTGGAATGGTATTATTTTTCTCAGTAGTAACACTAGAAGCAGAAGGTACTGGAAAAATGTCTTTCAAATGTTGAGGGAAATGATTTTCAACTTAGAATCCTATTCCCAGACATTGTATCCAAGAGTCAAGATAAAATAAGACATTTCTTTAAAATATCAATGGTCTTAAACCTTTTCTCAGGAGTCTATTGAAGTATGTGCTCCACCAAAATAAGAGAGCAGAACAATAAAGAGCAAGACACAGAATTCAGAAAGATCCAGAAAACGGGATTTGGCACAACAAGGCCGTAATAAACCACCCACCCCTGAATGGTGTTGGAGGAAATTTCAAAATAAAGGCTAAGTAGCAGACCTAGGGAGTTAGCAGTCCAGGTTGAGCAGAACAGTTTCTAGGAGAGAGAGTTCCAGGAAGATGAAATCGATAGGATATGGGACACATAGGATGTTTTGAGAGATGTTATACACCTGGGAGGGATTTAGATCCATTAATGGTAAATACATAACAACTGAGTAATAACAGCAACAAAAGATAATTTCACTGAATCAGGAAATAAAATTAATCCTAGTACCAGATAATGGTTCAGACTTGAGTAGTGTTTACAGAGCGCAGTAATACAAACACTGAATAGCCGTGTGAGCAAAATTACGCTGTTTGAAGAAGAGCCAACCACAAGTGTGAGTGTATAGTGGGCAGAGGGAGTATGGTGAGAGAGGAATAAACCCTCACTTTCCAAATGGAGAAGTGAATATAAAATGCATGAAACGGAATGTAAAAAAGTAGAAAAATAAACGTTTTTTAGAGATAAGGAAAAAAAATACCCAAAGAATTAACCTAAAACGTTAACGTGATTGCTTCTGCAGGACAGCCAATGGTAGGGATTGTTGTTTTTGTATTCACTGAATTTGACTCTTAACTTTAATGAAAATAAAAATTATAAGACAATATAAAAAACTGGGGTAGATATATAAGTATTTACTTCCTAAGAAGAAAAACGCAGGGTTTATAGCAATGTGAAAAGAAGGGATCTATATGTGTTAAAAAAACAGGAAATGTTTCTACCTTTTGGAAAGATGAATAAGAAAATAATCCGCTAATGGTGACTGCCTCTAGGGAGCAGAACTGGAGGGTCTGGGTTGGGGGGAGTGGAAATTTATTTACATATAATTTTATATACAGTTAAAATTTTCATCATAAATATTTTCAATAAAATTAAGTAATTTTTGAATGGCAAAACTTCTTACCCAAGAGAAAAAAAAGATGTACTTTTGCCATTTAAGTTCCTCTACTTCTACAATAATCTTACTAATTTGCTCTTTATATAGAATTTGTTTTCTACTTTTAAAAAATAAGATTTTGAAAGCAATTTAAATTAGAGAATATGCCAGTCTAAAGAAACATATATAACGTATTACGATGACGTGTAGCTCATCTGTCTCTTCTATTTAAACCTATACTTGGTGCTGGAGTTGGTAGGTGTACATCCAAGAGACTTGAATCCCTGGGCTGTCCATGTGCCAGCTGGGCCCTGAGCCTCAGCGGAGTTGCAGCACCTGCTCTCCAGTTCATTGGACTCACCCAGGACAACTAACAAGGGGGTGAGGACAACCACCACCATATCAAGGGAATGAGAGAGTCTACAACTGCAAGCAAGAGAGCCCCATCCATCAGCTGTATGGGATCAAAGCCCCCTCTCAGTTAGAGGTGACGTGGGCATCACCATCCCAGAGTCCTCAGGATTGGGGAATGAACTATGGGCTAGAGTGGACTTACTGGTATTCCACTATAGGCTTGTTGTGATTCTAGCAATGGAAGAAATTACAGCATTGATGTGGAGGCAGTGAACACTGGAGGCTCTGGGGGCAGAGAGAGGGAAAAACAGTTGTAATACGGGGGCTTTTTCAGGACTTGGGAATCATCCTGAGTGACGTTGCAATGACAGGTATGGGCCATTTTATATCTTCCCATAACCTGCAGAACTGTGTGGAGAGAGTGTGGTCTACAATGTGAACCATGGTCCTTGCTCAGTGGCAATGACCCAGGATGTGTTTATCAATTGCAGTGAATGTGCCACACTAATGAAGGATGTTTATGTGGGAGGGTGTGGGAGGTGTGGGGAGCGGGACATATGGGAATCCCTATATTTTTTGTGTAACATTTATGTGATCTAAGTATCTTTAAAAATTATTAAAAAATAAACTATATAGAATAATTATTTAAAAATAAAATAAAATAATAAAGTGCTGAAAGCAAAAAAAAAAAAAAAACCATGTAAATTGTCCATCAGAATTCCTTGCAAGGTGAGTGGTTTTGTTTTTTTGAGGTACCAGGGCGGGGATTGAACCTGGGACCTCATATGTGGGAAGCCGGGGCTCATCAGCTCCCCTGAGTTGGTGTCTCAGTTTGTTTTGCTTGTTGCTTGTTTCTGTTTTTTAGGAGGCTCTGGGAACCCAACCCAGGACCACCCATGTGGGAAGCAGGCGCTCAACGCTCAGCCTCCTGCGCTCGGCAGTCAAGAAGCTCTTGGAAAGCTTCTCTGCCTTGGTCCGGGCAGGCGCGGGTGGGCTGTCCGCCTGCTGAGCAGGGCGAGACGCGCGGTGCATGGAGTCAGGCTCGGGGCGCAGTCCCTACGGAAGGAGCGCAGAGCTGAGCCAGGCTCCTGCTACGCCCTGGACCTACTGAAGCCTAAATGCTGCTGCTTGCTCCAGGCTTGCCAACTGAGTAACTCAGGCAAGTCATAAACACAAAGAACCGCAAGTTGCTCAACCATCTACCTCACTACCAGCATATGTCTGTAACCCTTAAAAAATTTTAGTGCTAAGCAAATCTAGAGAAAATCTCTTTTAAAATACTTCATAATTCTTTTATTCTCAAACTGTAGCTCCTTCAAGTATTTCTTTTTTATGTCTCATGCAATGGTGATAATTTGTTCTGTAAACATTTTGTAGAATGCTTTGCCTAATATTGCAAATTGTGGAAAGTAATAAAAGTCCCCAGGTTATGAACTTTTTATTAAGCTCAGTTCCAGCTTAAATCACAAAATAAATTCCAGCTTCAATGGTAAAATTTTGAATTTTCCTGAAATCTTCCACTGAACATGTTATTTGGCATTCTCTTTTGACCCATCAATTTCAGTCACGTTTTTGTTAGAAGCATTTCAGGGAAAATAACAGATCTTAAAAGCAAAGCTAGAACAGCATACAGCAATATTCAAAACTCTGAAGTGCTGAAAAAATGAAATAAAAATAAAATAATATTGAGGTGTTCAGCAAAGTTTTCTCCATGATATTTATATTAGTTAAAATAAATTTAAAACTCATTTATAGATATAAAAGAGCCTGTAAAATAAAATGTCCTTATTGTTTTAGCCCCAAAAGCCTTGGGTGAAATTATAAAGCAGTTATAAATTTTACTTCTTGATGAATTTTAAACAAATGAGGGCAAGGTAGATCACAAGTTTTAAAATAGTCATTGAATGCCTATTGAGGAATAATGAGGTGAATGGTAGTTGATCCAATTTTAGGTGTCCATAAAGATTTGGCCTCCACAAAAATTACCTTTTAGAGAAATCTTTTTGATTAGGAAATGAAATTGTATTCCCTTAGCATGTACCTGTACATGTACAATACATTCAGAATGTAATCTGCAAGACTAACTTGTATAAAATATAGTTTTTCAAAGCTGATGCTTCTATTCAATCGTTTATTCCCTTAAATTATTAATCCATCAAACCTTGACTGTTTCATTCATGTTGGTAACCAGATTTGCGTAGAATGGTGGATTTCTGGGTATAGAAAGAGAAACTATGGGGAACAAAAATTAGGAAGAATGATCCCGTCTGTGGGATGGCCCCTCCCACACTGCCCAGAGGGTTGACTCTAAATCTCCCTCTTCCTCCACAGAAGCAGGTGCTTCTTGTAAATCTAATTAGCTTTAATTTGGGTTTGCTATAAATGACTACAGATTTGTCCTCATATCTTTGTTTTCAGAAAGAAATTTAATAATGATGTAACTTCGGTATGGAAAGGAAAACGGCTAGTTTAAAATGGCAGCCTGCCTATTGAACTAATTGAATTTGAACATTTCTAGCAGAAACTTTTCTATAAAATAAGGGAATCCCTAAAGTTTTGAAGTATAAATGTTAACTGCCAATGCCAATCCCCAAAGTAGAGATACAAAATACACCTTTGCTCATGAGCCAAGGGAGTAAAAGGGCAGCCTCTGCCTTCCTTAGCACTCCCTGTTCACGTAGTCAAGACCTTTAGAACCCGCCACCGCGTTTGCTCGCTTCAAAGCCAGACTCAGGGCGAGTAGCAGACAGGGCGGGGGGCTGGGTCTGCTGCCCCGATCCAGATCGTTTCAGAGCTGCCTCCACAGCGACTTTGTTTATCTGGATTTACCACCCACCCCTCTCCACTCACTTAATTTACTGAGAACTGAGACAGATGTGGATCCACGCGGAAGGCACCCGATAGACCTGGGTTCAGATAAAAACAAATGCATGGCTCCATTTACAGTAGCTTTTTTTGACAATCAGCAGAGGGAAAAATACTTATATATTCATAAGTAATTTTGGGGAGCACAAAGGTTGTGACTTTAAAACATGTACCACTTCAATCCCTGGTAAAAGAAACCATCCACATCAAAACTCCTCTTGGCTCCACATGCGTCAGACACAATTAAATTAGAGCTTCCTACTGTTGATAGTTGGCCCCAACTAAAGTTAAGGAAGGTGGAGGAAAAGGAAGAAACTGAACTGAATTCATTTTATTCAAAACGTCTTCCTTCCACTTCCTCCTACTTTAGCTCAAGGTTAAGGGAGTAGAAAGAAGTTGTCTCAAGAGTCGTGCAGTGAAAGCCAGGAGGGAGAGAAGGAAGACTCAGTATTGGTACAATCTGGGAAAAGCTGGTGAAGACCCAAACTCAACCAAACTCTGCTTGAAGACCAGTGCTTCTCATTACCTGTATCCCAGACAGATGCCGGGACTTGAAGATTTTGATACTGAAACAAGTATTTGGCATTCAAGTTTATTAAATTAAAATCCACTTTCCTTTATGTTTAATAGATAAATGAGGAATATAGCTAAGGAACAAACCCTTCCTCAGTGTGAGAGGACTGACTGGGAGTTCCTGCTAACATTAACGACCCGGTGCCTGCACATCGTGTCTTTGAGTATTCCTTTGCAGCCCTGACTTGTAACCAGCCACTGGTGCGTAAGAAAGATGTCACTGCACAGGAGGGCATCGATTCACTGCCCGAGGTGCCTCCGTCGCCGAGGCCCCGTCCTAACACACCTCACCCCCCAGACACAAGACATTCGCATCAAAACCCGTGCCCTTGCTGCCTTTTGCCAGTGCCTTTGAACACGAAAGGCATAAGATAAAGAAGTGGGAAATAAAAGTAAATTCCTCGGTACAAACCTCATAACCACGAGTCACCCTCCCCTTGAAAAGGAGACTGGAAATTGTTAACCTATCACACCAGGGAGACACCATCTTCCTGAGGTCTTGGTTGCTATAAAAGCCACTCACGAAAAAGTTTGGTCAAGCATAGGGCTGACGGGGGAATTCTTATTAGTTGTTTGGTGAGGGAATTGTAATCTGAGAAACTGACAGAAATCTGGACTAAGGCCACTTAAGTCCTTGGGGCTCTGCAAAAGCAAACTGGATTCTGTTCTGGAAGGAAATATGACAGAGGACATCTAATGCTCTCACAGAAAAAGAAACATCCACTAAAATGAGCCCACTAAAAATTATAAGCAACACGAGGGGAGAAGTTTATCAAGAGGAGTTAGAAGTTAAAGTAAATAAAATTAATGACAAAACCTGAAAATATTCATTATTCTTATCTAAAAATATAAAATAAATGCTTAAAATTATCAAAGACATAAAATATCAAATAGAAACAATATTGAAAGTGCATAACAGTATGTAAAAAGAACACAGTTTTGAGAAAGAACCAAATAGAATTTCTAGAACAAAAAAAATTATAGTCAAAGGGATTAGACAAAACAGAAGGGAGGTTAGAAAAAACTGGGGAAGATTTCTCATGTAGGGTTCCCTAGCTGGAGAGCCTGAGATGGGGGTGTTGTAAGAAGAAATTTGTTAGGAAGTGAGGGCGGCAGGTGGGCTAGGAAGAAAAGTCAAGCCACACGTGCGGCCTCAGCTCCTTCCTAAAGTGTGCTCTGTATCTTGAAGGCATCTCGGAGTTGTCCAGCTGGAGGAAAAGGGATGGGGGCATTTACCCCCACGTCAGTCGGTCAGTCAATTGTAGGTGTGGCTACCCCCAAGAGGGGAGGCAAAACAGTCCAGGCATCTCCTAGAGGGGTGCCCTGTCACCCAGGAGCAGTTCCCTGAGAAGGGCACACCTATGAGGCGTCAGTGCTCACAGCTGCTGGAGCAGGGATGGTTCATGGGGGTGAGGAAGTTACGTGAAACGAAGCAAGGAGAAATAAAGACATGGGAATTTATGGGACAGAAATTAAGACATAAGCTGGGGTCCCATTTAGGGCTAATGGCAGGTCTGGCAAACATTAGTTTAAAGAGAAAGGGTCAACAATATGTAAGAGATATCAGGAGAAGATTTTTTAGAAATGGAGAAACATATTCAGGTTGAAGAAGCATGTTGAGCTCTTAGTAGACGAGTATATTCATACCTAAACTCATACTGAAAAAGAATTAGAGTCAAAAGTAAACTGTACAGCCGGCTCGATAGCCCAGTGGATAGGGCGTCGGCATACCACATGGGAGGCCCTGGGTTCGATTCCCGGGGACCTCTCTTAGCGGGCAGACCACCTTGAGAATGGCAAGCCGCCATGGGCAGGCCGGAGCCGCCGTGGGCAGGGCAAGAAGCTGCCACGGACATGGCGAGAGCCGCCACGGGCAGGGCAGGTCGCCCGCGAACTGCAGCAAGCGCCGGCCGTGAACGGACGCAGAGAC